>OVAT01000012.1:10469-26051 GCA_900406305.1 Cochlearia officinalis
CTTGGGCTTGGATCAAAGCTGATCGGACAGCTAGGGCTTCCGCCACTATTGACGATTTGTCGAAGCCCGCAGAAGCAGAGCTTTTGAATCTCCGGTTACCTATCTCGAAGATCCAACCCAGACCAGCTGAACAATTACCTGCTGTCCACGCTGCATCAGTGTTACAAGTTATATGATCTTCCTGGCTCCATTAAAGGATCAGTGTTAATAAAAACTGTTTAGAAAGCCAAATGTGGGAGGCAAAATCTTAAAATGTCGTTTTGGATTTGACAAAATCTCTTATACCCACAAAAATCTCTTATACCCATTTTTTATTTTATTTTTAATAAAAAATCGTAAATTTACAAATCTAAACCCTAAACTAATCGTGGGGTCTCAGATTTGGATTTGCGAACCCAAATGGTAGAATTTTAATTTCTATACCCTAAAAGTTTTCAAAAAAATATTTTAAAATCGATTTTATAATCATATTTGGATGATTTTATCAAAAACATTTTAAATTTGTTTTTCAATTTTTGAAATNTTTTTTTATCAATTTTTGAAATATTTTTTATCAAATCGTAAAATTAAATAAAAAATATTGACGTTTTCAGATTTTAAAAATAATTTTTTTATGGAATATAAAATTATAAACAATAAAAAAACGAAAAATGTCTACACTTAGATTATAGTTTAGCCAAAACAAAGTTGTCTCCGAAAATAATAGTTCCCGAAACTTGGGAACTTTTTCTCAAAATAGTAATTTATCCTTAAATGTCCCCATTAATTTTTTTTTTGTTAAAAATGTCCCCATTAATTATTGCATGTTGAAAATATTTCATATGAAAATTTGAATCACTACCACGATTCATACGCTTTACATGAATTTAATAGATCTATTATATGATAAAACATTTTTATCCAATATATGTGAAATTCTTTTATATTGTAACCTTATTTACCTTAATTTAAGTCTGTAATGGAAATTAGTCAAGTTTCAGGTATTAAACATATCAACTTTACAATGATAATTGTTTCATATCTAGTCCTGATTAGTCTAAATTTTTTTGTCATATATAAATTAATAAATATATGAAGTAAAATATTGTTGGAAATGTTATTTTGATGCACTATAATAAACATAAAATATGGTTTGAAATATTAAATGGAAAAGTTGATAAAGTGGGTATGCAAGTGCAATGTAATTAAATTACCAATGAGGTGGTCAAATTTTAATTGTACACTTAATTCGTTAAATATTATGTTGATCGTTTATTTATCAAAGAAAAGCATATCGTTTTCCGATCAATAATATTATACTCTCGCTTTTTAGTTTTAAGATACAATTGATGCGAAGTAGTAGACAAACACATATTAGCTAAATTAGAAATATATGACACATTCACTTGTAGTTTGTCCATATAGATATTTATGTTTTTACTAAAATACCCTTTGTATAAATGTAAAAATTGTAAAAATTATTTTTTTTAATTAAAAGGAAAATCTAGAATATTTCACAAACCTTTTATTTATTATGTAGAAGAAAATTTATTCACAAATTTTTGAATTTTAATTTGTTTTTAGAATATTCTAATTCTTTTAGTATATGTATTCTACGTACTACGAATTTTAGAATATGTATTATGTGCAGTTTGACAAAACTCCGTTCTACGTAGTTTATAATGGATTACAAATAATATTCTACGATTTTTAGAATACAATTTCTGAACTACAAAATCGTTATGAATAACTTAGAATACATATTCTAAAATTTTTAGAAAACGCTACACAACCTATATACATGTTTTTCATCGTTTTTTGTATTCTTTCACTATAACCTAAAACGATTTTCAATTACAAATATGGAGATTTTGCACACCTACGTCGTTTGTGGTGAATGGATAACGATTGAAACAACGTATGAAGCTTTATTGGGAATTCATTATTACTCTAGAAGAGATAAAAAAGAACGATTTGTGAAGACTACGACGTCGAGCAAAACGAAGTTGATATGGAGTTCAATTATATGTCTAGTGATTTGATCGGTATCTCGGATGCTCCACCTATTGTTCTCAGAAACGATTGACAAGTGATAAATTTTGTTCGATATTTAAAAAAGGATAATAATATACAACTACGTGTGCTCCTTAAATCTACTGTTGAAAAAATATAAAGGAGTCGACTTTGGTTTGAATGAGATGCGTGATGATTCAAAAGATGGAGAATATGACTTTAAACCAAAGGAAGCCGAAAATTGTGCGAGAGAGATTATTAAGAGATCTAATTTTAAAAGAGATGCTAATGGTCATGTAGATAGCGTAGTTGATTTAGGGTCTGAAATCATTCTTGAAAATCAAAAGAGAAACTGTCAATTGGTGGACTATTTTACCAAGAAGCAATATTTCAAGATTACATGAGATTTAAAGGAAGCTTCGAAGGTTTGTGCTATGAATTTGAACTTTGATTTTAAGATTACAAAATCCAATAAGAGATGGTGGTCTATTCATTGCATCGATAATGTTTATAAGTGGAGTTTGCGTGCATAATGTTTAGAGGGATCGACATATTATTCGACATATTTTCATATCAATAAGTATGTGGTGAACATACGTGTCTTTCCTTCTAGAACATAATTAATTATATATTTATTTAGTTTGATTTAATTCATGGGTTTTTTCGGAAATTGTTGTTAAAAAGGTTTATGTTGACAAATTCTCATTAGAAATGTCTAGATAGACAAACTATAGATAAATATGTCCTATATTTCCAATTTTCCCTTCAATAATTACATTTTTTATTAAATGTTAGTGTTATCCACTTACAATACCTTGTAGATTCATTTTAAAAATAATTTAATTTCATCAAAAACAATTGTTCATTCAAACTACACTTTCAACTTCATAATACTTAAATATATAGTATTTTGTTAATTGCTTATGATTTATAAATATTTATAAATTATTTTTGATGCATTGACTCTCTAGCTCCTTTTATCAAATAGGGCACAAACTCATTTTCAGTATTTTGGTAAAATATAAAATGAGTGATTTATACCAGTGTCAAACCAAATATTTATTACAATAATAAAATATTTCACAAAAACAACTTCAACCATCTCAATGTTGTATGAAATAAATATTGAAACATTCACAAATGTCCTCTATTTATTTCTTAAAACTTTGTTTATTTTATTCTTATCAACGAAAAGAATTTATGATTGAAATTACTAACCCACTAGAAATTGGCCCAATCGATTTTATATATGTTTTTTTATCTTCACTCCAAAGTGGCAACTACTCGATGCCCCTTTCTTTTAAACTCAAATCTAAGAAATATAAGCTATTTTTAAAAATTAATAGAAATCTATATAATTATGAAATAACCAAAAATTATTATGAAGTTGTCTTATTTACATGTTTTATCTGGGTATTACCCACCCGACCGGAGATCCGAAAATTAAACCCAACCGAGTTTTATACCAATTTGAAACCGAAATTTTTGGTTATTTGTAAACAAACCAAATCGAAACCAAATTTTGTGAAATTAAAACATATATGCCGACAAATATATCAAACCCTAAATCACTTTTACTTAGTTATCCCCATTTATCTCACCTCTTCAAGAACCTAATTCGAGTTCTTCGCAAATTCGAAATCGAAATCGAAAGATTGAGCTATGGTGCAAACGAGGCAAGGTAAAAAGAAAGAGAATACTCCAGATGACGACGATACATTGATGATTCATTACACGAAGAGTGTAGAAAAGGCGAAGAAGGCAACGATGACGAACACGACCGAGAAGACTGCTGCTCCCGTCGATGTTGCAGACCCGATGAATATAGGTTTTGACAGTGAATTGAGTGTCGCTCCTGCCGATGTTGAACAGAATGCATGCAATTTAGAATATGAGTCGGAGAAAACAATTTCGGATGAGACGAACGAAAAGGTGAAGAAGGAGAAAAAGAAGTAGAAGAAGAAGTTGGCGAAAAAAAGAAAACATTGAAAAAGGAGAAGAAGAAGAAGAAGAAGAATAGGAAGAAGAAGAAGAAGAAGATGAGTCAGAGAAACAAGTAGAAGAAAACGATGCTAATGACGAGGATCAAAACTCATTTGAATCAGACGATGCATAAGTACGAAATTAGCAATAGAGTTTGATTCATTGTTTTTTGGTATTAGGTCTCACGGAATATTTTGTAACATTTTGTGTACAACTAGAAAAACTTAGGATTACTGGGTAATATATTTAGAAACATTTGGTGTTATACTAGAAAAACTAAGGAATTTTGGATAATACAGTTAGTAACATTGTGTGTAATAATAGAAAACTGAGGATTATTGGATAATAGATTGAGTAACATTTGGTGTAGCTAGTAATAGGAAAACTACGTTTTATTGTATTCATCTTATGAAGTGGTTGAAAGTGTATTTTATTGACTTGCACAAAATTGAGGCAATCAAACCATCACAAATGTTTTTTCCTCTATCTGAGTACCGGAAACAAATTAAGCTAGGGAGAAGGTGTTTCATCTTAGACGTTGAAGACGCTGGACGCTGGAGTCGAATCTGTCTAACATGGAGAGGAAGTGATTCGAGGAGCATCCTCAATTCAGACACATTTTCACATGAATCTGGAGAAAAACCACAAGGTTTAGGGAATGTGGATGTTGTTGATGAGGACAACTAAAACCAATAAGCGGAGATAAGTGTTGTTCATTGTCAATGGTGTTCCCATCTGTTCTGGATTGAGGGAACACGCATTGCTATCAGGACTTAACTGTTCCAACTATCCTCTTGACTACAAAAAGGCTGGTGGGACAAAGTTTGTGGATCGACATTTCAAGAACGGAGAATCCATAAGGTTGGAGGATGTGAAAGAGAAACTGGTGAACATGGAACCCCATAAAGACAAATTGAAGATGGCGGTTCTATTCTTCTTAGCAAGTGTTGTTTGCGCGCAAACAAAAGTTGGGAGAGGTGCGAGAAATGTATTGGAATTTTTTCAGAGAGCAGTAGATAATCTCCATTTCTGCAAGATCTTTTTTTCATGGGGGAGACATGTTGAAAGAGATCTCTCACACCATGCATGGACCATTTTGGAGGTATGGTGAAATAGCATACATTATGGCCTCAACCAGGTTTTGTGTCCCATTAGAGGTAAGTTAGATCATGTATATCATGTATAATTAGTATTGTTGACCAATGATGTTATGAGAAATTTGTTGGTGTTTTGTAGATTCTTGCATTTGAGGCGATTCCTAAACTGGAAAATGTGTTTAGAGAACCTGTTGAAGGAGCTGATGTGAATTGTCTCAGGATGTGCAAGTCCGCATTCAAAGCTAATGGAATGAAAGGGATGTCACTTTTGGACATAAACAAAGAACTTGGTCACGAAAATGTAAGTTGACTTATCTTGTGAAAAATAGTTGAACTAAGCTAATACTAAGGTAGAAGTAAGGTAGAACAAAATATTATAAGCAAGAACTAAGGTAATGCTAAGGTACGACTAAGGTAATAGTTGAAGTAAGTTGACTTGTGTTTATTTTTGACAGGATATTGACAACATCATCCCCGTCAATATTGTAGAAGAAGATGAATTGTTCGATGATATTTTGGAAGTTGATGATGATGTTGATGAGTTTGATCTAACTGTAGTTGGGAAAAGCGCAATAAAAAAGGGGTAACGATCTCTTTCAAAGACATGTACGATGAAGATGTTGAAGCTCGAAAAAAAGAGCAAGAAGAGCCAGCAGTTGTGGCGGTGGAATGAGAGGGAGGTAAGAAAAATGTTGATGTATTGAAGACCCTGAAAAAAGTGATGAAAATAATTAAGAGAGTTGACAAGAAGGTTGATGAATTGGGTGAGAGATTGACACCATTAGAGGCGTTTGTCAACGAAGCAAGTGGTTCGGGGAAATTGGAAAGAGGAAAGAAGTGAAAAACTTTTTTTGGTGGTTTTTTCGTTTAAAAAACTTGTGTCGATGATGTACTTTTAAGTTTTTTGGTTATGTGGTAGTTTTGGTTATTTTTGTTTTGTGGTACTTTCGGTTTTGTCATACTTTATGTTTTTATTGAAACAGATAAATTTATGGTGGTACTTTTGAAACATACACAAGAATTAAAAAAATAAGAGAGACAAAGTTGTTTTGACAACATAAAAAATAACATAAGAGAGACAAAGATCTTTATTTAATTAGACAACATAAAGAACAATAAAGACGAGACATGAGTTGAAACATCTCTCACGGACGATGGGACCAGCAATAAGCTCCTTCAACTTTGCAATCTCGCCATATCTTTTACCTCCCTCTTTAAATTTCGAACTTCCTCCTCAACATCAAAAACCCATGGCTGACGTTCAACATAGTTTCACTCAATATAATACAGTTCTACGCATTTGTACTCAATAAGTTTTACACAGTTTTAAGCAGTTCAACTCAGTTTGTAGTTAATAAGTTTTACGCAGACGTGGTAAGAAAACAACAATTACCTTGTAGGTATTGCACGTGAAGTACCTACTCCCAGGTAAAGTATCAAAATCAGATCTATATATTGGAGTTGAGGAGGCATCCTGAATGATTTGTCCCCCACATAAACAACGTGTTGAAATTCTGTATTGGCTATCGAAAACGACCATAAGCATGTTGAGGTGTTGTTTCGCCTTCTTCATCTCTCGCCTCTCTTGTTTTTCCATCCACGGATCCAAGAAATTGAAAAGAAAAAGTGAACTTTGGGAAAATATGTAGAGAGAGATAATGAGTACAAAATATGTAGAGAGAGAGATGGGTGGGTGGTGTGGTGAGAATTAAGAGAGACAATTTTATAAAGGAGTACAAAACACTAATTTCGAGGATACACTTGTTGTCACAATCAGCTTTTTTGACAAAAAATTGAAAATTTATATGTTTTAATGTTTAGGCGCCAAAACATTTTCCGATTTTCCTCCAAAACATTTATACTTAATTTTACAGAAGTTTATAATTTTACCAATGTTCTTCATAGTTCTATTTTTCATGATTTCAAAATATTATTAGTATTACCTATAATTTTAATTTGTTAATGAAGTTTTACTTTTTATATTTCTAGTTTAACATGTATACATACGATATTATTGCAAGAATATGTTCAAAATCATCATTTTCTAAAAAAAAATCCGTTAGAAGTCGTTCTAACTAAGAAAGTGTTCTTTGAAAGAACATGGAATGTGCGAGAGAATTATGACACAATGAGTTATTTTTTGTAAATATTTGATTAATGAACTAACATTTTTGACATTTTTGTAAATGTTTGATCATTATTCAAGCATTAAATTAATGAACTAACATAAATAAAATCATTATTCAAACATTCAATTAATGAACTAACATAAATAAAATCAATATTCAAACATAGTAATAATCCATAATGTTCCATAATATTACAAAAGTACAACAACACAAAAAAATATTACAAAAGTACAACAACACAAAAAAAATATTACAAAACTACAACAAACAACACAAAATAACTTCATTCACTTGAATAACGGTGCGTTCCAAAAAGCAACCAATTGAAACCAAAATTTTTCTTTGGATGCCTTGTGTTTTGGGTCCTTTTACGTTGTTCTCCAACATATGGCTTCCTTTTATCTTGTTTCCTCCCCTTTTCTCGACGTGATCTTTTGGTATCACATGTCATTGTTTTATGTAATCAGGTACACTCCAATCAGCCATGTCGGGCACAAAATAAATAGTCGTGAAATAAGCATGCCCCACAGTTCTACCCAGTAATACGCTAACTCATGATACTCTATTTTGTCTTCACCACGACCACCGAAATCAGCGTCAAGCATAAATAAATAAGTTGCAAGTCCGTGCACACAAGGATACTTTTCATAATCATATACCTTGCATGAGCAACTCTTTCTTCTCAAGTTCACCAAACAAGTTTACCATCGTCGATGTCTGTTACCTCGAACCAAGCTCATAACTATTTATCTCACGCACCGGTGTTTTATCAGCTTTGGCCCATATGTTGTGTAGGTGGTTCTCCATAAGAGGAGCAAGTTTGGTATCAATCGATGCATTTACATCGTCCTTCCGATGTTAGTTAAACCACACAGAGAATTTTTTGATTATCGTATCCAATAATGGTATTAAGGGATATCTTCTCGCGTCCTTAAACAAGTTGTTCATTGACTCCACATTATTGCTAGTGTTCAAGTTGTATCTGTCACGTGGGAAAAAACCCTTGCCCAAGTGTCTTTCTCAGTCTGCTCCTCCACATACTTGTCGCTGAAGGGTATCGCGACTTGAATGATCCGTACGCAGACTCGAACTTGGCCATCGTGTAACATCTAGCTAAGTCCATAAATCTCCATCCGACTACAGATTTGTTAGTGTTACTATCATGACCTCTAACGTTATGAGACAAATGCCATATATAATGACCATGATGAGCTTGTGGAAACACAATAGTTACAGTCCCGATGAGGCTTTGGTTTCTATCACTCATAAAAATTAATTCGGAGGAGTCATAAACAACACTTCTTAGCATCTAGAAAAAAAAATCCAACTACCTTTATTCTCACCGTCAAGTACATGTATGCACCCCCATGTACCTCCTAATAGAAAAGAGTTCAGTGTTTGTAATCCACTAATTCTTGAATTGTTTTCTTGTTTGGAAACTCCTGAAGCAAAATCAGACCCTCATCCGATTCTTCTACAACCTGACTACATTGTTCTACATGTGGTTGCTCATCATACTTACCCGCGGTGTCTGTCTCGGCAGCCGTGTATGGATCACTTGCGGTGTCCGTATCCATACAACCTTCTCTTCTTCTATCATCATCATTCTCTCCCTCTATAAACTCATTCTCTGCATTGGGTTGCACAACTTCTACGAACAAAGCTAAGGCATTCCATCCAATTTCATCATCATTTCCTTCTAACACTTCGTAGTTCATACCAAATGAACTTACGCCCACTCTAGACACCTTTTCTAACTCGTCTAATCTACGAGTCTCCTACACTAATAACAGAGATCTACGATTATCTCTATCAATCGACGTTAGGTAAACAAACAAATCCTCATCACCACAAATAGTTAGATGTTCTTCACATCCCACCACCAATAGTATGTATTTTAATGACAGTTTTACTTTACTTTCATCCAACACAAGCTTTTTATACAACCTTTCTTCAATCATTGTCAAACTTATATCCTCAACTGATGTCTTCAAGATTACACTATACATGCAATCTTTATATTTGAAATATACGCTCACGTGTTCCACCATTGTATCCTGCAAAAACAACAATATAAAGTTCTGGTTAAACCACTTCTTCTCAGTTCTACCTGGTTATCTAAAGTTATACTAAGTTTTACATAGTGTATTACAAATATCAGTTCTACTAGTTATACTAAGTTTTACATATTATATTACAATTATCAGTTGTACTTGTTATACTAAGTTTTACATATTATAAACCGAATTATCACTTCTACTTGTTATACAATTTTTCAGTTTTGGGTATGACGAAACTAAATCGAAACAGAGATTCTATTTTATTCTCTACGTAATACAATTCAATTCAATCAACCACATTATTGAATGATATCAATTTGCATTAGATCTAATGAAAGATATTAAAAACCAATTTTAAAAACCTAAATTCCTAGCTCACCTAACCCGCAGGAAGATGGAGTTGTCTCGTGACACCCACATGAATGGTCGCTGGAGAAGGACGCAGAAACGGTGATGTTGACGTCGCCGGAGAAGGACTCGAGGAAGAAGACGACACAGAGGAGGCGCGACGTGGAACTCCGAGTAAGAAGGCGAGCGATGAAGACATCTTCAAAAGCAACCCTAAAACCTATTTAACTGCCATTGCTTAAAAATAGGTATTTTGGCAACATCGGACCCGAAAACTCCACTGAAACCGGTCTAATCTTGATCACGAGAACCGACCAACTAAACACTATGACGAAGAACTGGAAAACGAGAGCAAAACTGGAAAAAAATCTTAAAATCTCTCTCGCCGTGACACGTATGCAAAACTACTTGTCATTTATATATGATGATTAATTATATGAACTTATTATATTAATAAAAATCTCATTAAATCTAGGATCGTGTGCAAAACGGATCATGTTGGTTATATTTATAACGGGAAAATCGTCATTTTATTCCCGAACTTTCAAATTAAAGCCGCTTAATGCCCAACTCCCATTTTAGTCGTTTAATTCCTCACACATTACCCGCGAAACTTTAAATCCTTAACTAACATTGACCAAGCCATATTAAACCTCGATAAATTCAACTGTTAACCTGAAGTTAAACGCCGTTAGTGACTAAACGACTGCGTTTACTGTTTGCGTTAAATTAAACCTATATTACAAAACGACGTCGTTTTGTGTTGCGAAAACCACAAAAAGAAAATCCCCAAAATCTGTAACGAACAAACCCTAAATCCCAAATCGATTTCCCCCCTTTGACGCGATGAGCTCGAGTTCCGATCGTGTTCTTGCGGTTTTAGAGCATGGTTTTCCGTCAAAGTGTTTCCGTGGAAGGGAAGTACAAGTTTTTACTGCGAAAACACAAGAAAATTCAGGTCGCCCTTTCTTTCGATGCATCACAAGAAAAGATGTAAGTTGTTAAGTGTTTTTGGTTCGAAAATTGTGTTCATGTCTTTTTTACATCATTGTTGTTTAGGACCATTTATTTAAATGGGTTGAAGAGGCAATGTATGAGGAACTTGAAGATGTAATTCCAATGGTGGTAAGGCTTGAATCAGATGTAATGAAAGGTAATGCCAAGGTTGTGAAATTAGAAGGTGAGATTGATGAACTAAAAGAAGACTTTCAAAAGCTTAAAAGGAGAAGTGATGAAGTGTAAGAAAGGTGTAATTTTGTGTGTGTGTAATGGGATTGATGCTTGTTTACGGACTAACCATATAATTTGTGTGTTTGTTTCAAATTGTTTTAGTGTTTCTATGTGTGTTTGAACATCTTTGAACTTCTTTGTAGTTGTGTTGAATCTCTATGTCTTTGTGTTTGAACCTGTTTGGTGCGTTTGTAATGTGGTGTGTTTGTGATGAGTTTATGGTGCATTTTTTGTGTATTTTAGACAAGTTTATGGTATGTTTATTTTGACAAGTCTAAATACACATAACAACACAATAACATAAACTACTTCAAAAGTATTATTGTTCATACATAAGTTCAAAATAACACAAACATATGTTCAAAGAAAGACAAAACACATGTTCAAAGTAACACAAAACACAAGTTCAAAACATAGGTTCAAAGTGACACAAAACACAAGTTCAAACAGATAATGGAAGTCGCGGCTATGCACCATGATTCATCCTTTGTGCATGCTGAGATGCAGACCGAGGCTGAGAGGATTGTGCATATTGGTCTAGCTTCTGCTAGAAATCGGTCTATCTCGGCATCTATTCTAGCTTCCATATCTTCTTATTCAGACGCTCTCATCGTCAATCTCGTATTACGCCTTTTAGGTGTAAGCTTTCTAGCTTCGACATCTTCTTAATTCTTGAGTTGCGCTCGTCGTCGATCTCGTATTATGCTTCTTTTTAGGTGTAAGTTTCTTCGTTTTCCCAGTCATAACTTGAAGAATCAACGAAAACTGAAAAACCCGCACAAGAGGAAGAAGAAAGGAGAAAAAGAGTTAGGGTTAGAGATTTTGGAATATTTTCGATTTGGGAATTAGGATTAGAGATTTGGGGGGGTTTTTTCCTTTGACCTAAACGACGTCGTTTTGCATTTTTTGTTTTAATTTAACACAAACAGTAAACGCAGTCATTTAGTCACTAACGACGTTTAACTTCAGGTTAACAGTTGACTTTATCGGGGTTTAATATGACTTGGTCAATGTGAGTTAGGGATTTAAAGTTTCGCGGGTAATATGTGAGGAATTAAACGGCTAAAATGGGATTTGGGGCATTAAGCGGCTTTAATTTGAAAGTTCGGGAATTAAAAGGCGATTTTCCCTATTTATAACTAACATATTTACACTTTTTCAAAATTTTAAAAGCTTGATTTACCCTTTAAAAAATTACCAAAATTAAAATATTTTCATTTGGGTTCGCTAATTAGTGTTTAGGGTATAGTATTAAGGGTGTAAGATTGTGTAGGTAGAGTTTATTTGGATTTAATTTTTAGTGTTTAGGGGTAGTTTTGTGAAATTATTTTGAAATGGTGTAGATTTGTGAAATGTAATTCAAATGGTGTAGTTTTGTAATTCTCCCATTATGAAATATAATAATTAACCGGTGTCAAATGACCCCCTCCTCTCCTCACAATGTACGTCCACTTTAACTCTTTAGAGATATCACAAAAAATTGTTACGATCTCTCAACCTAAAAATCTCACCTAATCTTTATGTTTAGTTTTGTATATAAAATTACGGATATCAAGGGTCCGATTGGTTGCAGTTGTAGCTTTCGATTTTTTGCTGTAAAAATTTGTTGTAGCTTTTTTTGTTGTAGCTCTAGATTTTGTTGTTGTAAGATTTTGGTTGTAGAGTATTAGTTGTAACTTTTTATAATAAAATCCTGATTGGATAGATGTAGACTTTTATGTTTAATAACTAAAATAAATTATCAATATAATAAAAAGTTCATAAATTTTCATATAAAAAGTTTCAATCAATAAGTGCACAAAATACATTATATATATTTTTATATTTATAAAGTATAAAATATTTTATATATAAGATCAATGGTAAAATATCTAATGTAAATATGTAGATTATAATTATATGTAATGCATAACAAGATAACGACATGTGTTTAAAATTAAACAATATTGTATACAAATCTATACTATTAAAAGATAAGACAAAACGCCTACGTGTCGCGACGTGAGAGCTTTTAGGATATTTTTTTATTTTTTTGCGTTTTAGTCCTTATATTTTTGAATAATTTTTGTTCGGCGAATTCTATAAATTATATTTCAGATCCAACGAATTCAGGCCCACATATAAAATATTTAAGAATTAAATTTCTCCCACATTAAAAACAATAAGAAACAAAATAAGAAATCTTCTAATATAAATAAGATCTAATATAAATAAGATTTTATCACATACAAAATCATTAAAGCAGACCTTCGTCAAAAGGGGCTGCGAATTTCGGTAAATGGATTGCGCCTTCATTTACCGGAGTATGCATAATGTGGGTCTTTTTCTTTGAATAAACTTGCAAAGTTTGATTAGTTATTTCGGCTTTCGGTAATGGTCTTTCATAAATGCATGCTTGATAAATTGCCAACGGGTATCTGGAATTTTGATTAGTGGATTAGAGTATGTGCATTCGGATTTCAGGTCATGTTCATTCGGATAGGATTCGTTCGGATTATTTACAAATACATTTCTGTTTGGTTATAATCTATTCGGGTTCAGGTCGTGTTATATATATTTAACAAAACCTAACATGGAACCAAATATTATCCGGTTCGGGATTTTTGATTTTTTGGTTCGAATTTTCAGGTTTTACATAATTTTGGTAAGAACTTCTGATCTTACTTTGGGTAATACGGGTTCAGTTCGGGTTTTGGTTCGACTTATTCATATAACCCACAAAAAAATTGTAATAGACTACTAAAATCCAATTTACCTTATCAAAACTATATACATGTGTATATCTTCGGGTCTATTCGAGTACAATTCGGGCATCAAGTCGGTTCTGGTTAGAACAGAAACCCGAGTTAGAAAATATTAAAACCGATAGGATAATATGAGAACCGAAACTGGACCAAACCGGATTTTTCATGTCGATTCGGTTTCGGGTTTCGGATCTCGGGTTAAATGTTCAACCATAAATTGATCAATTCAATTCATGGTTTTCAATAATATAATTTAATATTATTTATGAATATTCTGTCCCGCGCAAGGTACAGGTACTTACCTAGTATATATATATAAATAAATTAGTAAATTATTAAATAGAGAAATATAAAATATGTTCACACCATCGTAAATAATGATGTGAAAATTTGCTCTCTACGATCATTAAATCAAAAGAAAGCATGATTATTGATTACTATTTGGCTGTAGAAATTAAAAAAAGAGTTGTGGAAGAACTCACAGCCGCTACCAATCACACCCACAGGCCACAGCCGCTACCAATCACACCCCAAATGATACAGAATTTTCTAGCATCGCTTTGTTTGGCATTCGCCTCTTGAGCATATTTTGCTACAAATGCAAAATATGCTCCCCAACAAAGTCCAATGATATAATAGAAATTGGAGATTTTGTTCTACAGCAGAAATTGGAGATTTTGTTTGTCTACTCTAATTGGTCAGATTTACTCGACGGAAAAAGTCATGTTCTTGCGTCGGGTTTATAAAAGCGCCTTTTTGAGAGGAACAAACCTCTATATAAGCATTGGCCACACGCTTTGGTTGATGAAATGAAATGCAAAAATCTTAAAAAGTCTTTATCAAAGAGTACTAGCAAGTAGCAACAGCACATTAAGTTCAAACATGAGTAAATTATCAAAGAGTACTAGCAACAGCACATACAAATTTATAAGCTTTAGGGACCGTAAGCACTGCGTCAAACCACTCGACTTTCCCCCAAATCTCTCCATCGATGCGTTTTTCAAGCGAAATCTCTGCACACCAAATAATCTTCTGCTTATACTTACTTCCAGGCGCAAACTTGTCCCACAAAACAATCAACTTCCCACCGTAATTCACCAATCTAACATTACTATACCTCGGAAACTTAGGTAGCCCTTCTAAACCCATTATTTTACGCACAACAAAAACCACATTGCTCTCGTCTTGCCACACAAACTCCTCACTTGAGCTATAACCAAAGACTATCTCCCCTATCATACAAAAAGAAGCCCAATCTTTTTTCCCACACAATCCTGCAGCTTCCCATGTGAAATCTTTCGGCTTTAAAGCCAAACCTTTTTTACTAAAGCCCGTGTCGCATATCATGTAAATCTTTCCTTCAAGTTCTTTGATTTCCCACTTTTCGCCCTGCACTGGCTTCCAAGTTTTGGTCTTTGTGCTATAGGCTTCAACACATTTCAAAGAATCTCGATTTTCGGAGCTTGTCGGTAGATACATCTTCCCATCAAGCTCGCTATCCGTGTTCGCGATTCGCAAGCTTGGAGCTTCGAGCCAATTGTTATTTCGACAGTCAAGGTAATAGACGTTAGTGCAAGGACCATCTTCTCCCGTAACTGCGTAGAGATAAGAGCCAACAGAGACTATATTAGAAAATTCCGAAGGAGGAGGAGGAGCGTTGATTTTTTGTATCGGAACCAAAAGATTGCCACTTGTCTCTTCCTTTTCCTCCTTCTTCTTCTTCTTCGTCTTCTTGTTGTTGTTTTTGGTTAGGGTTCGATGAGGTTTGCGACAGAGAGTGAACCAAAGAGGGTTAGAGTCAGGAGAGTATCGTAAACATACATAGAGACAACTCTCCGTTCGGCTTAACAGAGATCGAGTCTGGTATAGCTCTGGTGAAGCTATCAATGAGCGGAAACTTTTGGATGCGAAGGAGAGAGTTGGGTAATACAGTCTCGACACACGAGCTAAGCAACTTACTATCAAATCGTCTGGAAGTGAAGGATTCGATTTCGATTTC
>OVAT01000013.1:0-11983 GCA_900406305.1 Cochlearia officinalis
ATCAAGTATGTTGCTCAGTCGATCCCTACTTATGTTATGTCTTACTTCCTTCTCCCTAAGGCGGTATTATCAAAATTAAGTAGTGCGATACCAAAATTCTGGTGGAGCACTAAACCTGACAACACATGTATCCATTTGATAGCATGGGATAAGATTTATACTCAGTTAAAAGAGGGAGGACTAGGATTTCGTACTATGGAAGATTTTAATCTTGCTCTTTTAGCCAATCAATTGTGGAGATTGATCTGATTCCCAGACTCCCTACTCAGTCATGTGCTCCGAGGAAGATATTTTAGGANGGAAGATATTTTAGGAATTGCAGCCCACTAGAAGTACAACATCCGAACTGCCCTTCTTATGGTTGGCGGAGCATTCTGGCAGCTAAACATGTTCTATTAGGAGGATTGAGAAAGACTATAGGTTCAGGTTTCGACACACGTGTTTTGGATGAACATTGAATACCTAGCATTCCCCCCGCNGCGAAATTGCTGAGACGGAAAATTTCTTATATGTTAACTCTCTAATTGATTTTGAGAGTAAACAGTGGAAGTTAGACAAACTCCAAGAGCTTTTCACTCTTGAGGACATTCTCTTTATCCAGGGAATCTGGCCAAGTCCGAATTATTCAAAGGATAGTTATAGTTAGTCCTTAACAAAATCAGGAAACTATATTGCCAAGTCTGGATATTGGAGCGCGAGAGACCTTTCTGGTCCTGCTTTTCGCCCCCCCCCTGTTTAGGGACCAAGTGTTTCGACACTATTTGCACAAGCATTGAAATTAAAAACTACACGAAAATTAAAACACTTCGTGTGGCAATGCATTTCGTGTTGTTTGGCTACTTGTCAACGCCTTCATTATCGACACATTGGGAGAGACAAGTTTTGTCCAAGATGCGGAGCAGAAGAAGAAACTATTAATCATACGTTGTTTGAATGCCCGCCTGCGAGACAAATTTGGGCTTTATCACATATACCATCATCTCTGGATACATTCCCCTTCAACTCAGTTTTCACCAATTTCGCATATCTTTTCAATATCTCTCGAGAAGATGGTAGGCTAGGGGAAGTGGTTCATGTATTCCCATGGATAATTTGGTATATCTGGAAAGCACGCAATAGTTTCATTTTTCGAAGTGTGGATGAGCCCGTTTTAGATATCCTCCAACATGCCATGTCCGAAGAAGCAACCTGGATAAAGGCTTTGAAGATTGAAGATGGAGAAGAAGTGGAAGATCATGTAAATCTAGAACATCCTCAAATGGTTGACTCCAGAATAAGGTTATCTGCGAGAACGTGTCAGACATCACCTTTAGAGCTTTCAAAAAAGTGGATTTGTCAGGTAGACGGTTCGTTTTCCCCTGATAACAACACAAGTGGTTTGGGATGGATTGTGTTACAGAACGGAAAAAATCATCAAAATGGGATTAAAAGGATCAAGAAGATATTTATCACCGCTTCACGCCGAATTTGGAGCCCTATTATGGGCTATGGAATGCATGACCGACTTAGGTTTCAGCGAGATACATTTTCAGAAGGATTGTTTGGACTTAATTTCATTATCCAATAATCATTTGGATTGGCTTTCTTATGCTTCTAAAATATTAGACTTTGTAATCCTCAAAAATGATTTAGCTAGTTTTTCAATATCGCATTTAGCCCGTACTTTAAATATTTGTGCTAATTGTCTTCCTAACGAGGCAAGAACACGAGACCTTCTCTTTTCCCATGTATGTTCGGTAGTTCCAGAATGGTTCTACTTAGAGGAGCATCTCCTTTTTCTATCTTAATATATGGCGATTTTTATGGGAAAAACCAATTTTCTTGCAATATGAGTGTTTATAAGTGCCTCAATGATCTTTGTATAAGTTTCACGAACTTACAAAACATCTAACAATGTGTTTCTAGGACTCTAAACCAAGGTTCATGTAAAATTAGTGCTTATAAGTTCCTCAATGATCTTTGTGCAAATTTTACGAACTTACGAAACATCTAACAACGTGTTTCTAAGACTCTAAACCAAGTTTCATGCAACATTAGTGCTTATAAGTTCCTCAATGATCTTTGTAAAAGTTTCAGAAACTTACGAAACATCTAACAATGTGTATCTAGGACTCTAATCCACAATCATGAAACATGAATGTTTTTAAGTGCCTCCATGATCCTTGTACATGTTTTACGAACTTACGAAACATCTAGAAACGTGTTTCTAGGACTCTAAACCAAGTTTCATGCAATATGGGTGCTTATAAGTGCCTCTATGATCTTTTTAAAGTTTCACGAACTTATGAAACTCCTAACAACAAATATTTAAGGTACATGAACCAAGTTTCATGCAAAATAAGTGCTGATAAATGTCTCAATGATCTTTGATCAAGTTTTTCGAACTTATGAAACATCGAACAACGCATATTCTAGGATTCTAAACCAATTTTCATGCAACATTAGTGCTTATAAGTGTCTCAATGTTTTTTGTTAAACTTTCACGAATTTATGAAACATCTAACAATGTGTTTCTAGGACTCTTAACCAAGTTTCATGCAACATGATTGCTTTGAAGTGCCTCAATGATCTTTGTACAAGTTTTATTAACTTATAAAAACTCTATCAACGCATATCTAGGATATCAAACCAAGTTTCATGCAACACGAGTGCTTATAAGTACCTCAATGATTTTCTACAAGTTTCACGAACTTACAAAACATCTAACAACGTATTTCTAGGATTATAAAGAAAGATTCATTCAACATGAGTGCTTATAAGTGACTCGTTGATCTTTTTACAAGTTTCACGAAATTATGACACATCTACCAACATGAATGCTTATAAGTGCCTAAATAATCTTTGTACAAGTTTCACAAACTTACGAAATATCTAATAATGGGTTTCTCTGAACTCTAAACCAAGTTTCATGCAACATGAGTGCTTATAAGTGCCTCAATAATATTGGTAAGAGTTTCATGAACTTATGAAATTTCTAACAACACATATTCTAGGACTCTAAACAAAGTTTCATGCAACATGTGTTCTTATAAGTGCCTCAAAGATCTTTGTACAAGTTATACAAACTTATGAAACATCTATCTACGCATATTCTAGGACACTAAACCAAGGTTTATGCAATATAAGTGCTTAGAGGTGCCTCAATGATCTTTGTACTGATGTCACCAATTTACGAAACATCTAACAACATGTTTCTAGGAGTCTTAACCAAGTTTCATGAAACATGGGTGCTTATAATTTCCTCAATGATATTTGTAAAAGTTGCACGATCTTACGAAACATCGAACAACGTATTTCTAAGACTCTTAAACAAGTTTCATGAAATATGAGTGCTTATAAGTGCCTCGATGATCTTTGTACAAGTTTCACGAATTTACGAAACATGTAACTGCGTGTTTCTAGGACTCTTAACAAAGTTTCATTCAACATTAGTGCTTATAAGTGCCTCAATGATCTTTGTACAAGTTTCACAAACTTAGGAAACTTCTAACAAAGTATATTCTAAGACTCTAAACTAAGTTTCATGCAACATGTGTGCTTATAAGTTCCTCAATGATCTTTTTACAAGTTTCACAAACTTATGAAACATCTAACATTGCATATTCTAGGACTCTAAACTTAGTTTCAGGCAACATCTATGCTTAAATGTACATCAATGATCTTTGTGCAAGTTTCAATAACATAAAAAACATCTAACAACATATATTCTAGAACTCTAAACAAAGTTTAATGCAACATGAGTGATTATAAGTGCCTCGATGATCTTTGTACAAATTTCACGAATTTATGAAACATCTAACAATGCATATTCTAGGATTCTAAACCAAGTTTCATACAACATGTGCTCTCATGAGTGCCTCAATAATCTTTGTACAAGTTTGATGAACTTACGAAACATCAAGCAACGTGTTTCTAGGATTCTGAACCAAGTTCCATGTAACATGAATGTTTATACGTTCCTCAATGATCTTTGTACAAGTTTCACGAACTTACGAAACATCTAACAAAGCATATTCTAGGAGTCTAAACCAATTTTCATGCAACGTGAGTGCTTATAAGTGCTTGAATGATCTTTGTAAAAGTTTTATGAATTTATCAAACTTTTAACAACGCATATTCTAGGAAATATCTAACAACGTATTTCTAGGATTCTAAAAAAGTATCATGCAACATGAGTGCTTATAAATGCGCAATGATCTTTGTACAAGTTTCACGTTCCTATGAAACATCTAACAAAACATATTCTAGGACTGTAAACAAAGTTACATGCAACATGAGTGCTTATAAATGTCACCATGATCTTCGTACAAGTTTCACGAACTTAAGAAACATCTAACAAGGTGTTTCCAGGGCTCTAAATAAAGTTTTATGCAAGAAGAGTGCTTAAAACTGCCTAAATGATCTTTGTAAAAGTTTCACGACTTTATGAAATATTTTACAACGCATATTTTAGGACACTAAACCAAGTTTCATAAAACGTAAATGCTTATAAGTGCATGAATGATCTTTGAAAAAGTTTAACGAACTTATGAAACATCTAACAACACATATTCTAGGACTCTAACCCAAAGTTTATGCAACATGAGTGCTTGTAACATCTAACAACCAAATTTCATGCAACATGAGTGACTATAAGTGCCTCAATGATCTTTTTCCAAGTTTTATCAACTTATAAACCATCTAACAACGTATAATCTAGGATTATAAACCAAGTTTCATGCAACAAGAGTGCTTATAAGCGCCTGAATGATATTTGTAAAAGTTTCACGAACTTACAAAACATCTAACAATGTGTTTCTATGACTCTAAAAAAGTTTCATGCAACATGAGTGCTTATAAGTGCCTCATTGATCTTTGTCTAGGTTTCACGAACTTATGAAACATTTAACAACACATATTCTAGGATTCTAAACCAAGTTTCATGCAATATGAGTGATTATAAGTGACTAAATGATCTTCGTACATGTATCACGAAGTTACAAAACATCTTAAAAACATATTTCTAGGACTCTAAACAAAGTTTCATGCAACATGGGTACTTATAAGTACCCAATAAGCTTTGCACAAGTTTCACAAACCCATGAAACATCTAACAATGCGTATTTTAGGACTCTAAACAATGTTACATACAACATGAATGCTTATAAGTGTCTCAAGGATCTTCGTACAAGTTTCACGAACTTAAGAAACAACTAACAACATGTTTCTTGGACTCTAAACCAAGTTTTATGTAACAAGAGTGCTTATAAGTTCTTAAATGATCATTGGAATAGTTTCAGAAACTTATTAAACTTCTAACAATGCAAATTGTAGGACTCTAAACCAAGTTTCACAATACATAAGTGCTTGTAAGGGCATGAATGAGCTATGTACAACTTTCACGAACTTATGAAACATCCAACGACGCATATTCTAGGATTGTAACCCAAAGTTCATGCAACATCAGCGCTGATAAGTGCCTCAATGATCTTTATACTAGTTTCACGAACTGACGAAACATCTAATAACAAAATTTCATGCAACATGAATACTTATAAGTGCCTCAATGATCTTTGTCCAAGTTTCACGAACTTATGAAACATCTAACAACGCATATTCTAGGATTCTAAACAAAGTTTCATGCAACACAAGTGAGGATAAGTGCCCCAATGATCTTTGTACAAGTTTCACGAAATGAGGAAACATTTAAAAACGTATTTCTATGAATCTAAACAAACTTTCATGCAACATGAGTGCTTATAAGTTCCCAATGATCTTTGTACAAGTTTCAAGAACCTATGAAATATCTAACAACGAATATTCTAGGACTCTAAACAAAATTACATGCAACATGATTGCTTATAAGTGTCTCTATGATCTTCGTACAAGTTTCACGAACTTAAGAAACATCTAACAACGTGTTTCTAGGATTCTTAACCACGTCTTCTACTCCATTTTCTGAAGTTCCTGAAGTTCTTGCTTGGTTAGAAGGTGCACTTTCTTCTCTTTCTTCAAATGTCCTTTTTGGACGTTGTTTATCCTTACAAGGATAAATATTTTTAAAGACAGACGGGTTTCGTGATTCCATTACTGTATTTACATGGATATCAAGTATATCTTATTTGAGAACCAGAAACCTATAAGCACTGCTATTGTGTGCATATCCGATAAAAACACAATTCACGGTTTTGGGTCCTATTGTGACATTTTTAGGTGGTGGCACTACGACTTTTGCTAGGCACCTCCCCCCCCCCACCCTTTCAGGTATTTTTAAGAAGGTACAACACCTTTCCAAAGTTCATACGGCGATTTGCCTGTAACTTTGTGTGGTATTTTGTTGAGGATATAGTTTGTTGTGAGCAAGGTCTCCCCCCACACTGATTGTGCTAACCCTGAATCTTGCAACATTGCATTCATCATTTCTCTTAGAGTTCGGTTTTTTCGTTCCGCAACCCCATTGGATTTGCGGTTGTTTGATCTATGATGTCATTTTGTTGACAAAAGACATTAACTGGACCATCATATTCACCGCCTCTATCACTTCTTACAACTTTGATAGTTTTATCAAGTTGATTTTCAACTTCGAGCTTATACTGTTTGAATTTGTCCAAAGCTATATCTTTAGTACGTAACAAATATACATAGCAATATTTTGTGTGATCATCAATGATTGTTACAAAATACTTTTTACTGCCTCTAGTTTGAATATAATTTAGATCACAAAGATCCGTATGTATTAAACTTAAAGGTTCAGTTGTTCTTAGTACTTGAGGTGATGTGGGGTTTTGTGAGTTTCGCTTAAACGCATACTTCACATTTTTCTTTGTTTACTTTGAATTTTGGTATTAGGTTTGAATTCATTTATCTTTGTATTGATTTATATTTCGCATGTTCTAAACACTCATTTTATAAATTAAAATACATAACCAAATAAGCAACTTTATTCTTATTCATTTAAATCGAAAGTTCACCAATTACAACATTAGCGGACTTATCCGGACGGAGGACTGTCATCACACACAACTTCTTAAGTTCTCCCTTTTCATATCTCTTTCCCAAAAACACCCCATTTTCCTAAGAACTAGGGTATTAGCTTCAAATTTTACTTCAAATCCGGTCGTGCTCAGCAGCGTCAATAATACCAGATTCTTCCTAATGTCTGGCACATGCTTCACATTGTTGAGTGTGAACTCATGTCCTGAAGTCAGATTAAAAACGATCTTACCACGAACTGCGATCTTTGAGAAAACAGTGTTTCCCATGAAGACTTGTTCCTCAGTTTGGCTTTTCTGATAAGTAGTAAACGTCTTCTTATAAGTGCAAATGTGGGTGGTAGCACAAGTGTTGTACCACCATTCTTGTTGATTGTCATCAACCATGTTCACTTTTGTTGACAACGGCACACATGTATTCCTCAGTGAGGTTCTCTTGAGTTGACAACGGCACACTTTTGTTGACAACGGCACACCGTTATTCTTCGGTTTGCTCCTGCCTTGTGGCCAAGTTTTCCGCAATTACAGCACTTTCCCTTGAAGTTTCGGGAGATTTACCTTTCTTCTTGAAGGTGTTTGAAGGAGCGGGTTTTAGGAACTTTTGCGGATACGTCATCTTCCCCTTTCCCTTGTTCTTGTGCTCATCCACATTGATGTTGTGTTTCTACTGATTCTGAAAGTTCGTGAGATTCCTTTCCTCTACCCGGAGCTTTGAGACTAGCGAACGAGAGCGGCTTTATCTTATGTTTAAGATAGGCTTGGAAGCTCGGCCACGATGTTTAAGATAGGCTTCTCGATGAAGCTATAAACAGTGAAAGTCTCATTGATGGTCATCCTTTCAGCGGCTATCTTGTGGCATATGATACCCAACGCGTCAACTTGTTCCATGATGGGTTTTGAATCCACCATTTTTAATTCGAGAAATCTAGCCACTGCGTTTTTCTGACGTCCAGCATCTTCCGACTTGTACTTCGTTTGCAAAGCAATTCAAAGTTCCTTTGAAGTTCATAAAACATGAGTGCTTATAAGGGCCTGAATAATCTTTGTTCAAGTTTCACGAACTTATGAAACATCTAAAACGCATATTCTAGGATTCTAAACCAAGGTTCATCAAACATGAGTTTTTATAAGTGGCTTACTGATATTTGTACAACTTTCACAAACTTACGAAACATCTAACAACATATTTCTAGGACTCTAAACAAAGTTTGATGCAACATGAGTGCTTATAATATCTTCAATGATCTTTGTACAAGTTTCACCAACTTATGAACCATCTAACAACACATATTCTAAGACTCTAATGCAACATGAGTGCTTATAAGTGCCTCAGATATCTTTGTACAAGTTTCACGAACATACGAAAAATCTACCAATGTGTATCTAGGATTCTAATCCAAGTTTCATGCAACATGAGTGCTTGTAAGTGCCTTAATAATCTTTGTACAAATGTCACAAACTTATGAAACTTCTAAGAACTCATATTCTAATACTCTAATGCAAGATTCGTGCAACATGAGTTCTTATAAGTTCCTTAAAGACCTTTGTACAAGTTTCACGAAATTATGAAACATCTAACAACATATATTCTAGGATTCTAAACCAAGTTCATGAGTGCTTATAAGTGCCTCAATGATCTTTGTACAAGATTCACGAACTTACAAAACATCTAACAATTTGTTTTAGGACAATAAATCTATTTTTATGCAACATGAGTGATTATAAGTGCCACAATGATCTTTGTACAAGTTTAACGAACGTATGAAACTTCTAACAACGCATATTCTAGGACTCCAAACTAAGTTTCAGGTAACATGAGTGCTTATAAGTGCGTTAATAATCTTTGTACAAGTTTCACAAACTTATGAAACATCTAACAACGCATATTCTAGGACTCTAAACCAAGGTTAATGCATTATGAGTGCTTATAAGTGCCTCAATGATCTTTGTACAAGTTTTACGAACTTAAGAAACATCAAATAACTTGTTTCTAGGACTCTAAACCAAGTTTCATAAAACATGGGTGCTTATAAGTGCCTAAATAATATTTTACTGGATTCACGAGCTTACAAAACATCTAACAAGGTATTTATAGGATTCTAAACCAAGTTTCATGCAACATGAGAGCTTATAAGTGCCTCAATTATCTTTGTACAAGTTTCACGAACTTACGAAACATCTAACAATGTGTTTCTAGGACTCTAAACCAAGGTTCATGCAACATCAATGCTTATAAGTTCCTCAATAATCTTTGTACAAGTTTCATAAACTTACGAAACATTTAAAAACATGTTTCTAGGACTCTAAACGAAGTTTCTTGCAACATGGGTGCTTATTAGTGCTTCTATGATCTTTGTAAAAGTTTCAAGAACGTATGAAACTTCTAACAACGCATATTCTAGGACGTTAAATAAATTTTCATGCAACAAGAGTGCTTAGAATTGTCTCAATGATCTTCGTACAAATTTCACGAACTTAAGAAACATCTAACAAATGTGTTTCTAGGACTCTAAACCATGTTTTATGCAACACGAGTTCTGATAAGTGCCTCAATGATCTTTGTAAAAGTTTCATGAAATTATGAAACATCTAACAACGAATATTCTACGACTTTAACTTAAGGTTCATGCTACATGAGTGCTTATAATTGGTTGAATAATCTTTGTACAAGTTTTACGAACTTATGAACTTCTAACAACGCATATTTTAGGACTCTAAACCAAGATTCATGCAACATGAGTGATTATAATATGCATCAATGATAGTTTTACACGTTTCACGAACTTATGTACCTTCCAACAACGCATATTCTAAAACGCTAAACCAAGTTTCATGAAACATATGAGCTTATAAGTACATGAATGATCTTTGTACAAGATTTACGAACATATGAGGCTTCTAATATCACATATTCTAGGGGCTCTAAACCAAGTTTCATGCAACATGAGTGCTTATAAGTGCCTCAATGATCTTTGTACAAGTTTCACAAAATTATGAAACATCTAAAAACGCATATTATAGGACTCTAAATCAAGGTTCATGCAACATGTGTTCTCATAAGTGCCTAAATGGTCTTTGTACAAGTTTTACGAACTTAGTAAAAATCGAACAACGTCTTTTTAAAACTCTAAACCAAGTTTCATGCAACATGAGTTCTTAGAATTGTCTAAATGATCTTTGTACAAGTTTCACGAACTTATGAAACTTCTAAATACGAATATTCTAGGAATCTAAACCACTTTGACAGTGGATGCTCCAGACACATGACATGTAATGTTAATAACCTGGATGAGTATGAAAAGATATATGGTGGAAAAGTTACGTTTCATGATGGATGCAAAGGAATAATCAAAAGTAAGGGAAAACTCAAAAGAATGATAAGACCTACAATAGTAAATGTCTTCCTAGTAGATGGTTTGAAAGCAAATCTGATCAATATCTACCAATTTTGTGATGATGGGTTACAGTAACATTCAACAAAAGAGAATGTCAGACGATTGATGAAGCATGCAATGTGAAGCTAAGAGGAATTAAATCCTCAAACAACTGCTACATGTGGAATCCAGCAGTGAAGTGTCTTTCAGTGACAAAGACGAGTGATGTTCAACTCTGGCACCATCGACTTGGTCATAAGAACGTCAGAACCATGATGAAGCTTGACAATCAGGAGGTAGTAAGAGGAATAACCAAGTTTAAAAAGGAAGCTGAGTTCGTGTGCAGTCCTTGCCCGACAAGGAAACCAGTGAAGGGATAACACATGAGTGTACAAGATGTCAAGTCAATCAGAGCGTTGGATCTAATGCATATGATACTTGAGTCAATCCGATTCATGTTTAAAGTGGCTTGTCTTGGGAAGTTTCTTCTACAATAAATGGATATCAAGAGTGTGTTTTTCCAAGAAGATGAGTACTTTGACCAATCCAAAGGATTTGAGAATCTTGTACATCATGAGTATGTATAGAAGCTGAAGAAAACACTATACTTGTTGAAATATGCACCTAGATCTTGGTACGAAAAGATTATTGTGTTTCTCATCAAACAAGGATATCGACATGGAAGTGTTGACAAGACTCTTCTTATCGACACCAACGATCTAGGATTTATGGTGGTTCGGATTTATGTTGATGACATCGTGTTTGGAGGAATCAGAAGCTTGTTGATACTTTTTTGGAGATCATGACTCAAGAAACTGAGATGATCATAATAGGAAAATTATGTTGCGTTCTTGGTCTACAATTCAAGCATTTAGATGAGAGCATATCCGTCTCCCAGACCACATGTGCCGGTAAGAAGGTCTAGGCTTCACAATAGCAAATATGTCAGGACGCCGATGAGCACAACCATCAAACTACCAGTTGACGAAGATGGTGGAAATGTTAATGAAAGACTCTACAAAGGTATGATTGGGAGTCTTCTCTATCTATCAGCGAGCATACATGGCCTTGATTTGAGCGTGGGAGTATGTTCGAGGTATCAAGTAAAAGCCTATTATGTCTCATCTGAATGTTGTCAAAAGAATCATCAAGTATGTTAACGGATCTGCAGATCTAGGACGCTTCTACTCCAAGGACACAAATGGACATTTGGCTGGATATTTCGATGCAGATTGGGATGGGAGTTAAGATGATCGTAGAAGCACAAGTGAGGCCTAATACATCGCATTGAATAGTTGTTGCACACAACTCATTTGGATGAAACAAATGACAAAATGCTATGGTATGAACTTTGGAACTCTTACTTTCCTCATTCATTGTGATAATGTTAGTACCATAGATATATTTAAGAATCTTGCACAACACTCATGTACACAACACATTGACATTAGACATCTTCTTGTGCGTGAATTGGTTAAGGAGAAATTGATAGTCATAGATCATGTGGTCATTGATTTTCAACTTGCTGATATTTTAACCAAGCCTATGGACTTTAATCAATTCGTTGATTTGAGAAATTCATTTGGTGTTTGTGAAATCTAATTTGATTTTTGAGTTAGACAAGGGGGGGGGGGGGGA
>OVAT01000013.1:11989-25857 GCA_900406305.1 Cochlearia officinalis
GGGGGGGGGGGGGGAAACAGAGTACAATGTTCAGAACAACAATGTTCAGAACAATAATGTTCAGAACAATGTTCAGATCTCAAGTGCCTGATGGATAACAAATGCATGTTTCACCGTTCTGAGGGTCCATCTGTACAGTTCTGTCAAATTCAGGAGTACAAAATTATGAGGATAAGGAAGCAAAAAAAATTGATATATATATATATATATATTTGTTGATGAATCTGAGAAGTCAAGTGATGGTTCTCAAGTAGTTGAAGAAAAAATTCCTAATCGAATTCTTGATGAACCTAAGAAGTCAAGTGATGTTTCTCAAGCGGTTGAATTAATTTTCCTCATCCAAAGGAAATTCCAGTCGCCTTGGACAAACAGAGAAGGTTGAAAAGTGCATCGATCATTAGAATAAAGGTGTAGGAGTGTGAAGAAAAATGTGACTATCATCATGAGCATTGTATAAAGTCTAACTCCTAAAGTCCAACGGTGTCTCAGCCATGAGAGGCGGATTTCAAGAAGGTAACAAATGAACTTAAATTTAATTTGACAGTTGCTCACATGGTCTGTGATTACTAGGGTCACTCACAATTCATGTCATGTTAAGATTATGTGTTTCACTGGTGTTAAAATGTGAATAATCGGCACGAGATGAACAAAAAAAGATGAACGGGCAAAAATATTACATGAAAGAAGAGTTACGAGTTTTACCTTGAATGTTTTGAAAGTTTTGTTTAAGTGTTTTCAGGCCTCAAATGAAAAATATTAATGCTCAAAAACAACGACCCACATGTGACAAAAGAGGGATCTAGGTTTTTTATGTTAGTGTGAACTCAAGCGTGGAAAAATATGCTCATAATGTATGGAAAAGTATATGGCTAAGGTCGATGATATGTGCTTGAGCATCAAACTAATTTAAAAAAGGGGGGGGGATAAAGAAATGCCAATCAAAAGATTAAGATATCAAACATCGGAGGACTGATGACGAGTGAGATTCAAGCAGCTGAGGAGCCTAAGGTTCATGAATCAAACCAAACATGTATCGATAGCCAATAGGTTGGATATGGCAATGGTTCAGACCGTTAATCATCCAACTAAGAGGAAAGAGACATTACTAGTAGGTTGATGTGCCAGAAGTACGTCGTGGGTATCTTAAGAGCACAACAAGGATGACAAACAAAGAGTTTGCAGAGTTCCTCGCGAATAAGAAGTTCCCACTCTCACTTATGTGAATGTGTCTCAGCTTGATGGAAACAAGCCCATTATGTACAAGATCTTTAACTGAAACTGGATCCCGGTGAAGAACTTTGACGAAACTGCAGCTTACATAGCTAAGCTGGTGTATCATATATGTGAGGAGGCTTATATTGATATTGGGAAAATTGTTAATGACATAGTGTTGAGAATGCCAAAGGGTGTGATACCAAGTTTCATATACACTGTTTCACCAAAGTGTAAGAGACAGAAGACAACATCTTACAAACCTTAGAGGGTTTGGTCGCCACAGAAAGCTCAACCCTCTGCCGCACGTAATGTTGAGAGAGTGGTTATGCGGGAACTGATGCAAATCCTTCAACAGACCTTGGATGTAGATGAACGTCGAGCTGCCATCAGAAGTGTGGATGAGATGAGAGATGAAGAGCTTGGAGAGTATATGACTTTTAAGGAGATCTTAAAGCTCAAGGGGCTAAAGCTAGTTAATTTCAAGAACGACAAAGCTCTGTTTTGCACATGAGCTCTGCATCTCAAATTAGTTTTTCCTGAAGAACATTGATTTCTCCACAATTATTTTGTTAAAATCGTGTATCATGTGTGAGAAGATCCCCCATGGCTCTAGGCGAGATTGTGTAGGACATTGTGATGAATATGACCAACAATTGTGATCCCAAGTCTTACCTGCCATATTCATCTCTGATCAAGAGATTGCTTCAGGACCAAGGGTGTGCTGCTCCAGAACTTCAAGATTCAAACTCAAGAAGTAGAAGACCTAAACTGAGAGTTTAGGCTCCAGAGAAAGGTCATTACTCTGGCACTTGCAAAATTGAGAGAGCAGCGATGAGAACAACAATGAAGTTAGTTCAACAGATCTTATATACCGCAAAGGGGTGTGATCCGAAGTTCTTTATGTCGTATACATCACACATCATAAGATGCTTCAGAATCAAGGCTTGATGTTCCTAGAAGATCCATAACCAAAGGCCATGAAGCATAATACCAAGGCTGAGAAGAGCAGTCTCACGATGCAGGTAAGTGTTCCACAATCAATTGAATGTTTTTAACTGATTTGTGCAATCAAGCAGGGGGAGAAAGTAGTAATGAGGAGACTTAGTCTCATATTTAGTATAATGCTTGATGGAGGGGAGTGTTTGTGTAGCTAGCTATATGTGTATAAAACCCTTGTTGTGTAATGCATGATGTTGTAGGGTTACGTGTCCGCCTTGGTTGTTTCGTTTGTTTGTTGTTTCGTTCGTCTTTCTTGCGGGGTTGCTTGATTATCAAAATTAGATAAAAAGGGAGAGAATGAAGATGCAGCTGGTAGCTGCTGAGGGTTTGGGAGTTGAGGTAACATCGAGTTGATGGTGCGAAGATCCCCTAGATGACGTGGCGCGGAAAAAGAGATATAAGGAAATCTTGAGAGATATATTGTGGAGTGGAGCTCAAAAAGAGATATATGGAAAAGATTATCTTATTGGGTGAGTTGGAATAATAGGTAGGAGAATATTTCTAAATAAAAGATATGGAAATATTCCTTAGATTTTCTAGTAATTAGATTTGAAATATTTCTATGTTGTTAGGGTTTTGGATTTCGTGTATATACGGGCTGCAAAGGTGTTAGAGTTTGTCAAACACTCTTAGCCGATTATAACCGAAAGTTTTTAGTAAAAAAAAATTATGGTGAGTGTTCTTCGATTAAACTAGGGTTTTAGTTGTAATCGAATAGCTTAAGTTATTAGAATCGTCTCGGAACAATAAGGGTGAATTGCGTAAGTACCAGTTCGAATTTAATCTCGTTGAAAGATAAATTTAAAGAGATTTTAATAAAGTTAAGCTTTTTTCTTGGCGCGTTCCAAGAAATTGTGTGTTATATCAGTGTTCTGAGGTTCTCATACTTTTACACTTTATACAAGTTTTACGAACTATTGAAACTTCTAACAATGCATATTTTTGGACTCTAAACCAAATTTAATGTAACATGAGTGCTTGTAAGTGCCTCAATGATCCTTTGTACAAGTCTCATGAACTTATGAAACTTCTAAATTTGCATATTCTAGAACTCTAAACTAAGTTTCAAGCACTATTAGTTCTTATAATTTCCTCAATGATCTTTGTACAACTTTCACGAACTTATGAAACATCTAACAACGCATATTTTATGCAACATAAGTTCTTATAAGTGCCTCAATTAACTTGATTAAAGTTTCACGAACTTCAAAACATCTAACCATGTTTTTGGAGGACTCTAAACCAAGTTTCATGCAACATGAGTGGTTATAAGTGTTTCAATGATCTTTGTACAAGTTTCACGAACTTATGAAACTTCTAACAACGAGTATTCTATGACTCTAAACCAAGTTTCATGCAACATGAGTGCTTATAAGTTCCTGAATGATCTTTGTACAAGTTTCACAAACTTATGAAACATCGAACAACGCATATTCTAAGACTCTAAAAAAGTTTCATGCAATTATAATTAAGTGTCTCAATGATCTTTGTACAAGTTTCACGAACTTACGAAATATCTAACAATGTGTTTCTAGGACTCTAAACCAATTTTCATGCAACATGAGTGATTATAAATGCCTCAATGATTTTTTACAAGTTTCACGAATTTGTCAACCTTATAAAAACGCATATTGTAGGACTTTAAACCAAGTTTCATGCAACATGAGTGGTTATAAGTGCATCAATGATCTTCTTACAAGTTTTACGAACTTAAGAAACTTCTAACAACACATATTTTGGGACTCTAAACCAAGTTTCGACATTAGTTCTTATAATTTCCTCAATGATCTTTATACAAATTTCACGAACTTATGAAACTTCTAACAAAGAATATTCTAGGACTCTAAGCTAAGTTTCATGCAACATTAGTTCTTATAAGTGCCACAATTATCTTTTTACAACTTTCACGGACTTATAAAACATCTAACAACACATATTCTATGATTCTAAACAAATTTTCATTCAACATAAGTGCTTATAAGTGCCTCAATTACCTTTTAACATGATTCACGAACTTATGAAACATATAAAAACGTGATTAGGGGACTCTAAACCAAATTTCATGCAACATGAGTGGTTATAAGTTCTTCAATGATATTCGGACTAGTTTCACGACCTTAAGAAACTTCTAACAACGCGTATTCTAGGACTCTAAACCAAGTTTTTTAAAACATGAGTGCTTATGAGTGCTTCAATGATCTTTGTACAAGTTTCACAAACTTATGAAACATCTAACAACACATATTCTAAGACTCTAAACCAAGTTTCATGCAATATCAATGCTTATAAGTGCCTCAAAGATCTTTGTACAAGTTTCACGAACTTACGAAATATTTAAAAATGTGTTTCTACGACTCTAAACTAATTTTCATGCAACACGAATTCTTATAAGTGCCTCAATGATTTTTTACAAGTTTCACGAACTTATGAAACTTCTCACAATACATATTCTAGGACTTTAAACCAAGTTCATGCAACATAAATGGTTATAAGTGCATCAATGAACTTTGTACAAGTTTCACGAACTTATGAAACTACTATCAATTCATATTTTTGGACTCTAAACTAAGTTTCATAAAAAAAGAGTGCTTATAAGTTCCTCAATGATCATTATACAAATTTCAAGAACTAATGAAACTTCTAACAACGCATATTCTTGGAATCTAAACCAAGTTTTATGTAACATGAGTGCTTGTAAGTGCCTCAATGATTCTTTGTACAAGTGTCAAAAACTTATGAAACTTCTAACAACACATATTCTAGGATTTTAAACTAAGTTTCATGCAACATGAGTTCTTATAAGTGTATCCATGATCTTTGTACAAGTTTCACAAACTTATGGAACTTCTAAAAACGTATATTCTAGGAATTTAAACCAAGTTTACTGCAACATAAGTGATTATAATTTCGTCAATGATCTTATACAAGTTTCACGAGCTAATGAAAGTTGTAACAACGAATATTCTTGGACTCTAAACAAAGTTTCATGCAACATGTGTGCTTATAAGTTTCTCAATGATCTTTATACAAGTTTCACGAGCTAATGAAACTTCTAGCAACGCATATTCTTGGACTCTAAATCAAGTTTAATGTAACATGAATGCTTATAAGGGCCTCAATACTCCTTTGGACTCTAAACAAAGTTTCATGCAACATGAGTTCTTATAATTGCCTTAATGATCTTTGTACAACGTTCCCGAATTTATGAAACATCTAACAATGTGTTTCGAAGACTCTAAACAAAGTTTCATGCAACATAAGTGCTTATAAGTGCCTCAATTACCTTTTTAAAAGTTTCATGAACTTACAAAACATCTAACAATGTGTTTCGAAGACTCTAAACAAAGTTTCATGAAACATAAGTGGTCATAAGTGTCTCAATGAAATTTTTACAAGTTTCAAGAACTTATGAAACTTCTAACAAAGCGTATTCTAGGACTCTAAATCAAGTTTCATGGAACATGGGTACTTATAAGTGCATCAATGATCTTTGTACAAGTTTCACAAACTTATGAAACATCTAACAACGCATATTCTAAGACTCTAAAAAAGTTTCATGCAATATAAGTGCTTATAAGTGCCTCAATTACCTTTTTAAAAGTTTCACGAACTTATGAAACATCTAACAATGTGTTTCGAGGATTCTAAACAACGTTTCATGCAACATGAGTGGTTATAAGAGTCTCAATGATCTTTGTACAAGTTTCAAGAACTTATAAAATATATAACAACGCATATTCTAGGACTCTAAACCAAGTTTCATGCAACATGAGTGCTTATAATTGCTCAATTATCTTTGTATAATTTTCACGAACTTTCAAAACATCTAAAAATGTGTTTCTAGGACTCTAAACCAAGTTTCATGCAACATGAGTGTTTTTAGGTGCCACAATGATCTTTTTACAAGTTTCACGAACTTAAAGTTTCACGATTTTATGAAACTTCCAACAACACATATTCTAGGACTCTTAATAAGGTGTCATGCAACATGAGTTCTTGTAAGTGCCTCAATGATCTTGTACAAGTGTTACGAACATAAGAAACTTCTAACAACGCATATTCTTGGGCTCTAAACCAATTTCATGCTACATGAGTGCTTATATTTTCCTCAATGATCTTTGTACAAGTTTCACCAATTTATGAAACTTTTAACAAAGCGTATTCTAGGACCATGAACCAATTTTCATCGAACATAAGTGCTTGTAAGTGCTTCAATGATCTTTGTTAAATATTCCCAACCTTACAAAACATCTAACTACGGCTATTGTAGGACTCTAAGCATTATTTCATGCAACATGAGTGATTATAAGTGCCTTAATGATATTTGTACAAGTTTCCCGACCTTGCGAAACATCTAGCTACGTATTTCTAGGACTCCAAACAAAGTGTCATGTAACATGAGTGCTTATAAGTGACTTAATTATCTTTGTACAAGTTTCATGAACTTATGAAACTTTGAACAACGCATATTATAGGATGCTAAACCAAGTTTCATGCAACAATAGTGTTTATAAGTGTCTCAATGGTCTTTGTACTAGTTTCACGAACTTATGAAACTTCTAACAACGCATTTTCTAGGACTCTAAACCAAGTTTCATGCAACACGAGTGCTTATAATTGCCTCAATGATCTTTATAAAAGTTTCATGATCTAATGAAACTTCTAAAATAGCATATTCTTGGACTCTAAACCAAGTTTCATGATACATGAGTGCATGTAAGTGCCTCTATCATCTTCGTACAATGCATATTCTAGTACTCTAATCTAAGTTTCACGCAACATGAGTTTTTATAAGTACCTCAATGATCTTTGTAAAGGTTTCACAAACTTATCAATCATCTAAAAACACATTTTACAGGATTCTAAACCAAGTTTCATGCAACATGAGTGCTTATAAGTACCTGAATGATCTTTGTAAAAGTTTGACGAACTTACGAAACATCTATCAATGTGTTTCTAGGACTCTAAACCATGTTTCATGCAACATGAGTGGTTATAAGTTCCTCAATGATCTTTGTACAAGTTTCACGAACTTATGAAACCTCTAACAACACATATTCGAGGACTCTTACCCAAGTTTCATGCAACATGAGTTATTATAAGTGCCTGAATTATCTTTGAACAAGTGCCACGAACTTATGAAACTTCTTACAACGCATATTCTAGTACTCTAAACCAATTTTCATGCAACATGAGTTCTTATAAATGTCTCACTGATCTTTGTTCAAGATTCAAGAATTTACGAAACATCTAAAAATGTGTTTCTAGAACTCTAAACCAATTTTCATGCAACATGAGTGCTTTTAGGTGCCACGATAATCTTTGTACAAGTTTCACGAACTTATGAAACTTCTAAAAATGCATATTCTAGGACTCTTATTCAAGTTTCATGCAACATGAGTGTCTGTAAGTTCCTCAATGATCTTGTACAAGTTTCACGAACTTAATAAACTCCTAGAAATGCATATTCTAGGACTCTAAACCAATTTCATGTTCTATGAGTGCTTATATTTTCCTCAATGATCTTTGTACAAGTTTCAAGAACTTATGAAACTTTAAACAACGCATATTCTAGGACCATAAACAAAGTTTCATCCAACATGAGTGCTTGTTATAAGTGCGTCAATGATCTTTGTACAAGTTTCACGACCTTACAAAACATCTACCTACGCATGTTCTAGGACTCTTAACATTGTTTCATGCAAGATGAATGCTTATAAGTGCCTTAAAGATCTAAGTACAAGTTTCCCGACCTTACGAAACCTCTAACTACGTATTTCTAAGACTCTAAACAAAGTTTCATGTAACATGAGTGCTTATAAGTGCCTTAATGATCTTTGTACAAGTTTCACGAACTTACGAAACATATTTCAACGCATATTCTAGGAATCTAATTAAGTTTTATGGAACATGAGTTCGTATAAGTGTCGCAATGATCTTTGTACAAATTTCGCAAAATTATGAAACTTCTAAAAACGCATATTCTAGGACTCTAAACCAAGTTTCATGCATCAACAGTGCTTATAAGTGCCTTAATGATCTTTGTTCAAGTTTCACTTACTTATGAAACTTCTAAAAACTCATATTATTGGACTCTAAGCCAAGTTTTATACTACATGAGTTCTTGTAAGTACTTCAATGATCTTTGTACAAGTGTCACGAATTTATGAAACTTCTAACAATGTATATTTTCGGACTCTAATGTAAGTTTCACGCAACATGAGTTTTTATAAGTGACTCAATGATCTTTGTACAAGTTTCACGAACTTATGAAACAACTAACAACACATATTATAGGATCCTAAACCAAGTTTCATACAACATTAGTGCTTATAAGTGCCTAAATGATCATTGTACAAGTTTCACGAACATACGAAACATCTATCCATGTGTTTCGAGGGCTCTAAACCATGTTTCATGCAACATGAGTGGTTATTAGTGCCTCGATGATCTCTGTACAAATTGCACGAACTTATGAAACTTCTAACAACTCATATTGTAGGACTCTAAACCAAGTTTCATGCAACATGAGTGATTATAAGCGCCTAATTAATCTTTATACAAGTTTCACGAACTTATGAGACATCTAAAAACGCATATTCTAGGACTCTATAACAAGTTTCACGCAACATCAACGCTTGTAAGTGAATCAATGATCTTTGTAAAAGTTTACGAACTTATGAAACTTCTTACGACGCATATTCTAGGATTCTGAACCAAGTTTCATGAAACATGAGTTCTTATATGTGCCTCAATGATCTTTGTACAAGTTTCACAAAATTATGAAACATCTTAGAATGCGTATTCTAAGATTCTAAACCAAGTTTCATGCAACATGAGTTCTTATAAGTGTCTCAATGATCTTTGTACAAGTTTTAAGAACTTAAGAAACATCTAACAATGTGTTTCTATGACTCTAAACCAAGTTTAATGCGACATGAGTGCTTTTTGGTTCCTCAATGATTTTTGTACAAGTTTCACGAACTTACAAAACATCTAACTACATGTTTCGAGGACTCTAAACCAAGTTTCATGAAACATGAGTTCTTATAAGTGCTTCAATGATCTTTGTAAAAGTTTCACGATCTTATGAAACTTCCAACAACGCATATTATAGGACTTTTAACCAAGTTTCATGCAACATGAGTGCTTGTAAGTGCCTTAATGATCTTTGTACTAGTTTCACGAACTTATGACACTTCTAACATTGTATATTCTACAACTCTAAACCAATTTCATGCTAGATGAGTGCTTATATTTTCCTCAATGATCATTGTACAAGTTTCACAAACTTATGGAACTTCTAACAACGCATATTCTAGGACCCTAAACAAAGTTTCAACAAAGATGAGTGCTTGTAAGTGTCTCAAATTTCTTTGTACAAGTTTCACGACCTTAAGAAACATCTAACTACTCATATTCTAGGACTCTAAACATATTTTCTGGCAACATGAGTACTTATAAGTCCCTTAATGATCTATTTAGAAATTTCACGATCATAAGAAACATCTAACTACGTATTTCTAGGAATCGAAACAAAGTTTCATGTAACATGAGTTCTTATAAGTGATTCAATGATCTATGTACAAGTTTCACGAACTTATGAAACTTCTTAAAACGCATATTCTAGAACTCGAAACCAAGTTTCATTCAACATGAGTGCTTGTATGTGCCTCAATGATCCTTTGTAAAATTTTCACGAACTAATGAAACTTCTTAAAGCACATATTCTTGGACTCTAAACCAAGTTTCAAGCTACATGAGTGCTTGTAAGTGCCTCAATCATCTTCGTAAAAGTGTCACGAACTTATGAAACTTATAACAATGTGTATTCTAGGACTCTAAACCAAGTTTCACGCAACATGAGTGCTTATAGGTGCGTCAATGATCTTTGTACAAGTTTCACAAACTTACAAAACATCTAACAACATGTTTCGAGGACTCTAAACCAAGTTTCATACAACATGGGTTCTTATAAATGCCTCAATGATCTTTGAAAAAGTTTCACGATCTTATGAAACTTCGAACAACGCATATTCTAGGACTTTTAACAAGGTTTCATTCAACATGAGTGCTTGTAAGTGCTTTAATGATCTTTGTACAAGTTTCACGAACTTATGAAACTTCTAACAACACATATTCGATGACCCTAAATCAAGTTTCAACAAACATGATTTCTTGTAAGTGCCTCAATTATCTTTGTACAACTTTCACGACCTTACGAAACATCTACCTAGCATATTCTAGGACTCTAAACATTGCTTCAGGCAACATGAGTGCTTATAAGTGCCTAAATGTTCTTTTTTTACAAGTTTCACGACCTTAGGAAACATCTAATTATGTATTTCTAGGACTCTGAACAAAGTTTCATGTAACATGAGTGATTATAAGTGCCTTATTGATCTTTGTACAAGTTTCACGAACTTACGAAACATCTAACAACGCATATTCTAGGACTCTAATTAAGTTTCACGCAACATGAGTTCTTAAAAGTGTGGTAATGATCTTTGTACAAGTTTCACAAATTTATGAAACTTCTAGCAACGCATATTCTACGACTCTAAACATGTTTCATGCAACAATAGTGCTTTTAATTGCCTCAATGATCTTTATACAAGTTTCTCGAACTTACGAAACATATAACAATGTGTTTCTTGGACTCTAACCCATATTTGATACAACATGAGTGGTTATAAATGCCTCAATGACTTTTGTACAAGTTTCTAAGAAAGGAGAGGTTCGCAGCCGAAAGAAAGTCCAAGCTGATGCCAAAATTTGATGGACCATTCAAAGTCCTTAAATTGATTATCAGGAACGCCTTCAAGATTGATCTACAAGGAACTGATCTACAAGGGAAGTATACGGTTTCTGACTCATTCAATGTTTCTGACTTGTCTTGTTTTGTTGCAGATTTAGATTTGAGGTCAAATCCTTTGAGGAGGATGATGCGATCATGACTGAGTAATCGGACAAAGAGTTTGAGGAGGACAAGACACCGAGTGCTCGTGCACCAGGCTCCTGCGCTCGGGCACCAGGCAAGAGAAGATGCCAAGTATACGTGAAGGAAGAATCACACGGGCCAAGGAAAAGGAGTTCACAAGAGGAATAAAAGCAATTCTCATTTAGGAAGCACCAGGAAGCGTCGCAGCTCAGGACCTCTACAATATCTTTCAGACATCATAAGAAGGCAAGGTAACATGCTAAGTGCTTAAGTGATTAATTATGTACTCTTTTGTTCTTAGTTGAGAAGGTTTTATCCCAATTCCGGTTTTCTTATCACTAAGGTTTTAACGAGGCACATTAATCACTTACATCGGGAACTTAGTTGTTATGTTGGTAAAATCGTTTTACCTTGTGTTTTACCAAGGGAGAGGGAAAAAGAACCATGGGATATCTTTACACGAAGCCACGGATTAGCCACGGATTATATCCGTGGCTAATACAAAATTATTATACTGACAGTTTTTAAAGTGACTGGACGTATCGCGGAGACCCACTTGGCTTGCCGACATCAAGTTTGCCACGTAATAGCCACAAATATATTTCGTGGCTACCTTTAGCCACGGATTGCCACGAAAGTTTTCGTGATAATCTTCTAATGTTCCATTCGTAGCTATTTCGTGGCAAAGTTTTGCCACGACTTTTTTCTGTGGCAAAATCGTGGCTAACTTACCACGGAAAGCCACGATTTAGCCACAAAACTTTTATTATTTTTTCCGTGGCTAACTTACCACGGAAAGCCACGATTTAGCCACGAAACTTTTATTATTTTTTCCGTGGCTTTCGGTGGCAAATTCGTGGCTATATCCCGTTTAGCCACGATTATTCTGTGGTTGTGTCGTGGCTATATCTGTTTTTTCTTGTAGTGTCCTTAGTGTATGGCGAGACACTTAAACTACTCGCCGCTTTATCGAAGACTCGTTCTTTTTTTCCATTTCATTTAGACGTTGCGTTGTTTTGCAATTTCCTTATATGTTTGCAATTCTCTTTTTGTTTATTTGCGATCTCATTACAGAAACAAGCGACATGTGCTTGTTCTTTATAAGGTTTGCGCCACCCTCTTTTTTGAGTTGGCAAACTTTATACCCAAAACTCTTTACACGGACATCTTCTATCTCTTAACAAGTTCCTCATCGCTTGTTAAGCAGCTCGTCGCCATCTCTACTCTCTTTCCCTTTCATCCGCAGCCACCTCGCTTTAGTTCATCATTACTACCAAGATATCTTCGTCCCTACCACCATACCATGAATTCATATCACACTGATTTCCCCTCTACATCAAGCTTAGCCCCGTTTAGAGTTGTATCCCATTAGGACTCTCGTATCATGTGGTATTAGAGCCAACTATGAACCAAGGTTGAGTTCTTCTAACCCTTTTCTTTTCTCAATTAGATATGTGATTGATTACCGTTCGCTTATTGCTTTGTCATTACAAGAACTCGTTGAATTTGTTTCACTCTCAAACTAGTGCTAGAAACAGTTTATTTGTGTGATCTTGTTAGTTAATAATTCTCTTCGTGTTCTTCGCTAAAACTGATGAAAAACTTAAAGCTATATCCTATAACTTCATGACACGTTTCTTAAAGGCGTTTTTTGTCAAATTTTCCTTTTTTCTTGTGAATCCGTGTTTTCGCAAAAGCTTTTAAAAACAGAGTTCTTTCATTGTTTCTGAATTGTGCAGTTGCCATCTATTCTAACTTCTTAGTCTGTGCTATCTTCGTTGCTTGTTTAATTATTTACGTGATAAATAGAACTTGTTAGGCACGTTTTAGGAACTTGTCGATCACATTTTGATTATTCTGTTTACGCACTTGCGACAATTTGCTCACAACTTTAATTACTTGTGTGTTATTATTGGGGCATCTTATTTCGGATTTTTTTGTGTGTTACAGGTACATGGCGCTCCCCACCAACAACATCAGATCACCGAAACCATTCAACAGATATTTCCACAAGAGATCACTAAACAACTAACCTTGGAGCGTGAACAACAATCCAAGAAAATCAGAGAAGTAAGATCTGGCTCTGAGAGCAGCCACGTACTAACACTACAAGAATCTGCGCATATAACAACTAAAATTTTACAACGATTTTGATTGTCGTAATTTTTCGACGAAATAACGACGAATTTACAACAATATGTGCAATCGTCGTAAAATCTTCGTAAAGTTTACAACGATTTTGGTCGTCGTTATGTTATGACAATTTAACGACGATTTTCCGAAGATACACGTTGTCATCGTTTAATCGTCGTAAATTTACAACGATTTAACAACATCTTGGTTTAAAAGAAAATATCGTCGCTAAATTGTTGCTAATTTACAACGAGTTTACAACTTTTGATTTTGGGACATTTTAACAACGATTTAAAGACATTAATCTGGTAGGTGAAAACGTGTATTTACTGTTGCACCTAATTATTTACAACTTTCATTTTAATCGTTCAATCGTTGTAAAATCGTTGTAAATCTCTTGTTGAATATGAATCGTTGTAAATTAGTAGTTAAATTTCCTTGGTAAAAAGTTCAGAAATTTTAAAAAATCCTATAAATACATCCTCATCTTTCACCACGTCACACCACCAATTTTATCTCTCTCACATAGGAAAAAACTCTTTTTCTAAAAAAAAAAATGTCTGGAGGCGATATTTACGAA
>OVAT01000014.1:0-25381 GCA_900406305.1 Cochlearia officinalis
TTTTATATAGCCAAACTTAGCAAAAATTTAAATGTCTTAGCATCCACCACATGGGAGTATATTTCCTCTATTTTTGGTCTTTGTGTGAATCCTTGTGCGTCAAGCCGTGTCTGATATATCACACTTTCTCTATGTTTATTTCACACAATCACAAAGACTCATTTGTCCCACTGGCTTTACTTAATGATTCTTAGCTCCACGTTTTATGGTCNATCCCACTAACTTTACTAAATGATTCTTAGCTCACGTTTTATGGTCTTGTACCATTTTAATTAATCAGATCTTTGAGTGCACTCTAGTATAGACGTGGGCTCTTGATCCTCATTCATATCAGCTGTTACTTTGTGCGAAAATATATTATCATTGATGTCGACATCTTTTCGGTTCCATTGTATTCTAGACATGATATAGTTTATAGAGATCTCTTTACAACTTCAGGACCTTGAGGGTTGGCATCCCAAACCTCATTGATTGGTACATGGGTTATGTCTATTAGCCGGCCATGTCTATGGTTTCTTGAACCTTCTCGGTTTCCCTTGCACCTTTCTTTGATTTCTGAGGGTTCGTGTCTTTGGAACCTTTTGGGTCTACCACGTTTCTTACGTGTTNTTCTTATGTGTTGTAGCCTCTGTAGCAACTTGATTGTGTTTCTTGTGAACATCAATATGTATTGGTGCATTACAAGCTAGCATGTACGATTTTATTACTTTCTTTGGGTAAGAAAAGGAATCTGGCAATTGATTAGCTAGCTTTTGTAAATGTATAGTCTTTTGGATCTCTGATGGAGTCCGATGATCTTGCCATGTGAAGGATGTTTGATTCCATGTAAGTTCTTTGACGAGCTTGTTAGTCTCTCCACCCAGTTTTGGGAAAACGGATTCATTTAGATGACAATCCTTGTATCTGTCCTTTGGCTCGAGATACTTATTGATGGTGGGAGAATCATTTTCAAGGTATATTCCCACCCCCTTTTGAGGTCCCATCTTTGTTTTCTGTTGTGGTGCAATGGGTACATAAACATCACACCCAAATGTCTTTAGATAGGATATGTTTGGCTCATGACCCGTGATTAATTGGGATGGTGAATATCTATGCTCACTAGATGGCCTGGTGCGTATAAGCTCTTGTTGCATGCAATATTGCGTGTCCCCAAACAGCTAGTGTGGGTTCAAGTATGGACATGTGCCACGGGGTATACTACTCTCCCCCTCATGGACATATTGTAGTCATAAGACGCTTGGGACATAATTTACCAGCATTATCTAGACATATAGTCTTAAAAATGTGGGCTCACAAACTTATGGTCTGGGCCAGCAATCTAGCAAACACCAAGTTTCTAGTTGCTTTGACTAGTAATGGCCTTAGTATGAGTTTCCCTTGTGTGTATGCTATACACGTGAGGTCCTTAAGGAGTGTGTCCTTTTTATTTTAATATCAGCTTTACGCATCATGTTAGAACCAGACTGGCCAAGTCGGTCATGCCATTAGTGAATTTTTCAGTAAACCCTTTTGTTTACTGTATTAGCCTCTATCATATTGACCTTGTCATAATAAAGGTTTATGACGCGCGTATATTCTCTAAGACCTTCTCATGGTCTTGGGTGCTCTTAGTAATATGTGGGAATCCTTTGTTCCCTTCACCCTTAGTTTCAATGTGGAAACCATACAAACACATTTCTTTGAAACTCAATAAACCCCTTTGAGTTGGGTGAATATGAAGCATCTGAAGATGTGTGCTCTTGGAAATATGGGCATGGCCGTAACCTTTAATAAAACTGGTCATACCCGCAATTGTGCTAATATTGACATTTTTTTAAATTGAGATTCAGAAAATATCTCTTGACTTTTTTTTGAAATCGTGTGGCTTGATCCACTATCTACCACAAGTATGTTCTTGTCCCTCAGTCATTTTTAATATGGACAAGAATCATGTTTTAGACATAAAGTAATAGTCCCTCTGTTTACTTATATAAGATGTTTTAGATTTTTCCAAGTAAAAATTAATTGCATTTAAAACAATTTGATCAATCATATTATGTAGTATAAATTAAATTCAAGGAGACAACAATTAATAAACACATAAAACATCAAAGAAAGCACAAATGTTTTGATGTCGAAATCAGATTTATCAACTTGATTCTTTTTAGGCAATCAAAAGTTTTATACTCCATTAAATCATCTTGATCATGTTCGAAATTATTTTCACCATCTTTGTAGACCAAATGGGTTATAGGATTCTTCCTTTTAAGACTATCTTGACAGAGGTCACAACGATGTTTGGGAGTCCTACATATCTTATCCCAATGGTTCCCCATTCCACATCTATGGCACACTTATCTTGTCGAGTGTTGTGGTTTAGAAATGCCACAACCTCCTCGCCCTCGACCACGACCAAAATTGGGTCCACAACCACGGTTATAGTGGTTCCCACGGCCGGATGAGTTATAGTGGCCACGACCACATCCTTTCCATCAACCACAACCATAATCGTGTAGTCTATAACTATGGACGTGGTTAGATTCTTTGGATTCTTTCTTATCCTCTGCGGCCTTATTGGCATCAAGTAATGGGGTTAATCTATGAGGTCTTAATTCACTGTTACTCATCAGTAACAGTCATTATTTTTCTCAACGAGCAATAAACTCATCCACGAACTTATAGTCCAGGATTCTAAGATTCCTCTAATCATATAGAGTCTTTGGTAATAACACCATTCTTTGGTGATCATATCTCGATTTTAACTTTATTCAAAGGTCTAGAGGATTTTCAATAGTCAGATATTGATCTTGAGACTCTCAATAAGATGGTGGCTAATAATTAATATTTCCTCTTTATCATTTGGCATTATTGCCTTATGAGATACATTCACCAAGTCCTTTTGACTTTAGGATAATCTTAGTATCCATTGCCCATTTTAAATAATTATCTCGTGAGAAATTTAGGGTAGTAAAATACAAGTTGTAATTCGACATCTATAAGATACAAGCAAAAGTTTGAAATCAAAATCATGTAATCGATTTATATAATGTCATGCGGTATTTAAGACCGAACCAAGCAATCGATTTTTAGACTAGTCCATGCAGTATTTAAGACCGAACCATGCGACTTAATTTTGTCTAGGCCATACGGTATTTAAGACCGGATCATGTTAGTCCTAGACATTGATCTCTTTTAGGTAGGATTAGTTTTCCTCTTTTACTTAGGATTTAAGTTTTCATCTTTTGCTTCAGATTTAGGTTTTCCTATTTTACTTAGGATTTAGTTTTCATCTTTTGCTTAGGATTTAATTTTCATATTGTAAGGATTTCCTATTTTTGTTAGGATTACGATTTCCTATTTTGAATAGGATTACGCTTTCTCTAGGGTTTTGGTTTTTAGGGTTCATGCGATTGGGGTTTAGATTTCTAACGATTTTATGCATGCAACTACACATAGAACAATAAATCTATTCATCATAAGCGACCTTAATCAATCGGATTTTAGGTTTATAATTTTAGGGTTTAGGTTTAGGATTAAAGTTTCTTCAAAACGCGAATTAGGGTTTTAAACAATAACTCCTCTAAGAACGCAAGTGACTAAAACAAGCAATATCAATCACTATGAATCAAGCAAGATTGGGATTTAGGATTACAATTTAATTGCTTACAAGTTCGATGTGGGTTCTTTAAGCTTTAGAGGTTCGATGTTACCTTTTCACCGATGGGGTTGAATGGATTGCACCGGGAGCTAATAGACCACGATAAACGAACTTGATCATGAGCGTAAGGAGCTTTGATGAACCACGAGCACTTTCTGATCCGCCATATGCAAGCTTGAGCGAGACAAACTTTTGTGTAGTTTTTGCGATTTTAGGGTTAGGGTTGTTAAGAGCAAACTCGTGCTGATAACGTGTTGTAAACTGCTTGAATAAAAGTTATGTTTATTCATTTAATTAAGGGGTCCTTATATAGGGAAATACAATATATCATAAACCCTAATAGTAATAAGAAGGTGGCCGAAATCTCTCTTGGGCTTTAGGGCCCAACGGTTCGTCCATTCACATATATTGAACCGAATGGTTCACAACATTTTAAATTTTTTTAAAAAACTAAAAAAGAAAAGAAATTGATAGTTTCAACACATAAAATTAATCGAATAGAAAGAAAAATTATTAGTCAGTTGTTGATAAAAATCACAAAAAATTAAAACACAAAAAATAACCAAAAAATAGACATCGATAATACCTTATTCATAGTTTGAAAGCGTCAATACTAACTATCAAACGTTCACAATATAAACTCGACTCTTTACTAATTATAGATGTACCTATTGATCATTAGTGAAAATTAATATCAAGATTCAATGAGAACTTATACACTAAAAAATCAAACTAAATTTTTTAATATTTTTAATAGATTATCGATGTAAAAATTAGAACACAAAAAACTCATAGATTCATAAAAGAAAAAACGAAAAATATTATACTTACAATATATATTAAGAAATGTTGATCAACTGAAACAATGCAAAATTTTAGATCGATTCACATCTTCTTTTTCACAAATCCAACCTGCAATACAACTAAACACCATTAATATTTCAATAAAACTTTCATGCCATAATTAAATGTAATATCAAAGCAAAAAAATATAGGGGTTAGTTATGATGTGAAAATGAAGATCAAACAATGTATTTATATAAAATTAAGAGGCGGTGTAAAATTAGAGTTCCTTTTTTGATGATATCTACTAAATAAAAAGGAAAATTTATATATTATAATTAGAAAATTTGCATTTCTTTTATTTTCAAATTATTTTCTTCATTTAAAATCTATATTATATAAAACTAATATTTAAAACTAATTTTTTTTATTTGTATACTACGTAATATTTTAGGAAGTTTCTATTTATCTTATTTCCATATTATTTTCTTCAACTAACTTTTTAAAATTTTCTACTACGAAAATTTACATTTTTTAAGCTTACATTATACGCAATATTTTTGAAAATTACATTTCTCTTATTTTACATTTATCTAGTACGTAATATTTTAGAAAATTTATATTTTTCTTAAGTTTACAATATACGTAATATTTTTGAAAATTACATTTTTCTTATTTTACATTTCTCTACTATGTAACATTTCAGAAAATTTACATTTCTTCTATTTCCAAATTATTTTCTTCATTTAAAATGTTAATTCGTGAAGTGGCTAATCGTGATTGGTCGTCTAAAATCCTATGTGGACGACCTTAGAAGCANCATTTCAGAAAATTTACATTTCTTCTATTTCCAAATTATTTTCTTCATTTAAAATGTTAATTCGTGAAGTGGCTAATCGTGATTGGTCGTCTAAAATCCTATGTGGACGACCTTAGAAGCACGTAATAATTTAGGAAGTATGTAATCTTTTAGGAAGGTTACATTTCTCTATTACATACTAATATTTTAGAAAAATTTACATTTTTCTTAAGCTTACATTATACGTAATATTCTTGAAAATTATATTTCTCTTATTTTACATTTATTTACTATGTAATATTTTAGAAAATTTATATTTCTTAAGCTTACATTATACGTAATATTTTTGAAAATTACATTTTTTCTAATTTTACATTTCTCTACTACGTAATATTTTAGAAAATTTACATTTCTTTTATTTCCAAATTATTTTTTTTTTCATTTAAAATGTTAATTAGTGAGGTGGCTAATCGTGATTGGTTGTTTAAATCCTAGGTGGACACCCTTAGCATCAAATAACTTCAACTTTTATTAGTAATAAATTGATATATAAGAAAAACTCAATAATAAAACTAATTAGCATTTTCATTTCATAAATCTCTTTTATAGAGAATAATGCGTAATCCAGAAAAATTTCCTAAATTTAGTGTGGATAAAAAATTGATACAGTCTTTTTAACAATTTTTAAAAATAAATTAAATATTCATATCTCAAGCTACTTTAAGTTCTGCAAAATATTAAGTTTCCATCTTATATAAAACAAACAAGGAAAAAAAATCAAATGCAAAAAGAAAACTTAAACAAATTTAGAAACATATTTAAATCGACGTGCGGGAACATCCCCTAGTGATAATAATAATAATAATAATGATATCATCTTCAATGAGAATTTGACAGCCAATTATAATAAAATGCAATTAATAAGTTACTGGGAAATATATTAATTGCAATAATGAAGGTAATAATTATCAACTCCAACAAAAATTTGACAACCAATAATACTTAAATGAAATAAATTATGGGCAATCCCATAAATTATGGTCAAAAATGTTTTAATGCTTAAAATAACATCTTAAGTTGTTTTCTAATTAAAATACAACAAAATTAAATTAATTTAAAACCTTTGTTAATTCTTTTAATGCTAAATAGTTAACTCAAATGAAAATATCAAATCTTAAAATTTGTTTTTTATTTTTATAGTATTTTGATCTAAATTTTGTTGAATGCTATTTTAAGAAAAAGACCTTGTAATGGTATTTTAGGGCTAAAACCTTTTTTATTGTATTTTGAAAAAAGTTCTCATTTATTATTTAGTGGAAATATACTAGTCTATACTATAAAAGAAGAAGTTTCGACAAAAAAAATACTATAAAAGATGAAGAATTTCTCTCCATGGAGTGACACATCATCATCAAAATTATTAAATACATAAATAAAATAAAAATTGATAAAATTCATTTAATATTAATAAAAATCAAATGAAAAACCATTGAAGACATAAAGTCATTTAATAATAAAATAAAAAATTACATTATATACAATAATAAATATATAAAAATTTAAACTTAATTATATATTGATAAATAAAGTTTAAACATTATAAATTTAAGATTCAAATACTCCAATGACTACAAATATAAATAACACATAGATTGTTCTCAATAATCTTCTTAAACCAAATGTTAATAATCACTAAAAATATCCACCGAAAACATAACCGTCATATAAAATAAACAAGAACACATATAAATGTTCTAATAGCATTAAAGAAAAGAATACAAACTATGGCGCAATTTAAAAAATGGGTTAAAATCTCCACGTAAAACAAAAATAAATGCATTATGGACAAAAATAAATGATTAATAGTAAATAAATTAAAAAGAATACACAACAATCTTTACTTCTCTTTAAATTAAAAAGTTTGTAAAACTAGATTTCATCACATATTGATTTTTTAAGATTTTTATAATAAACCAAAATATTCATTCAAAAGTTATGCATGAACAATTTTATTTTCATTAATTTGGTAAAATAAAATGAGTTGTTTATATCTAATGTCAAACCAAATACCTATTACAATAAAAAAAGTGGAATTCACAAAATTACACCCTTTCATCTCTACCTTTACAAAACTCTACCTAATTCAATTTATTCACTTTTTTACACCTTCTCAAAATTTTAAAAGCTTGATTTACCTTTTAAAAAATTACCAAAATTATTTTTTTTTCATTTAGGTTTGCTAATTAGTATTTATAGTATAATATTAAGGGGTAGGATTGCGTGGATAGGGTTTATTTGATTTAATTTGGTGTGTTTATGTGTAGTTTTGTGAAATAATTTTGAAATGGTGTAGTTTTGTGAAAAGTAATTCAAATGGTATAGTTTTGTAATTCTCCCATAATAAAATGTTCTAAAATATCAACCTCAAACTGCCACAAACAAAATATAAATATATTTAAAATTTATTATAAAATATTGACGTATATCCCGTGCAACGCGCGAGTTCTATCCTACTATCTATAAATATTCAAATCGATAAGAGAGAATTACAAAACTACACCTTTTTCATTGCATTTCACAAAACTATACCTTTTGAAATTTTCTTCACAAAACTACACATAAACACTAAAAAATAAATCCAAATTATGCCTACCCAAACAACCCTACCCACTTAATCACTATACCCTAAACACTAAGTAGCGGATCCAAATGAAAAAAAATAATTTTGATGAAGTTTTAAAGAGTTTAAAATTTTGAAAATGTGTAATTATGAAAAAAATTGAATTAGATAGAATTTTGTAAAGGAAGGGATGAAAATGTGTAGTTTTATGAATTACTCAATCGATAATACATTACAACATCATATAATTCACATTGTTTATTTCTCCTGGGAATTGATATCATTTCATAAACAAATAATGAAATGTAATGGTCAAAAGTGATTCATTAAATAGATAAGCCTATATTACGACAAAAATATAACATGGCCTAGCCTATAATGAACTGAAAAGTAAAATCCAGTGAACGGAAATACCTAATTTTATTATTTGTTTTAACCGGTTTAGTAACGAACCATTTTTGGTGTTTGACATTTATGCAATGCAATAGCTTTCTTTGTTTTTGAATAGATTTGTAAAGATTGAATTTTATTTGAATTTTATTTGAATTTTATTGAAATTGCAAAAGTATATGCTTTATATGTCCTTTGTAGACTTATATAATTATATTCTATGCAAATTTTCAAAGAAAACTGTATAACAAATAGTTTTTAATGATTACAATATGGACGAAATTACACTTGAAGGTAAATTTATACAAACTAATTACGTACTTACAAACATCAACACACTTTCACCTTCTAAATAGTTCATTATATCCTTAGTTTTACTATTTACGTTAATCAAACAACACTTTTACAAACCAATCCAATTACTTTTCTTGTTTGCTTTTTGTCAGAAACTCATAATGACAATTTTTGAAATTCAAAAATTATCTTAGTTTAAAAAAAATACAAAATTAATTTGTCACTTCATAACTAAAATGTATCTCTAAAAATGTCGATAAACACAAAACTACTTCCTAAACCCTAATTTCTCATCCACTTTCTTTTTCCGGCGAACCACCTGCTTCTCTGGTACTTTCTTTTTCCGGTGAACGACCTGCTTTTATGGGACTTTTTTTCGGCGAAGTTTAGATTTAGGGTTCTCTAATCTTCTGAAATCCACCAAACCCATTCAGAAATTTTTGGAAAAACACCTCCTTATTCCGTCGAAACAACACCTATCTCCGGCGAGCCACCATCAGATCTTGTCTTTTTCAGCTTTTTCAATCGCAAAGCAACAAGATGACGGATAATTTCTTCTCAAACTCTTAAAGATCACAAAATCCCCTTTTCACTCAATCCTTGAATATTTTACTTGCATGTTAAATAGTTTCAGACAATGAGGAGCAAACACCATCCGTCACAAAGCTTCCACCGAGGTTGTTGCCACAAATCGTTACCCTAATGGTCGGCTCAATGTCTACTCTTAGCCAAACTACTTAGCCTTAGTACAACACAAACTTCGTGGTCGGCCTGAGTTACAAGTGTTAAGGGATTCTCAGTTTGGGCAACTATTTGAACTTCCACTTTACCAATCTACGCTCTCCGGCAAACTAGTACATGCACTTATGTCCAGACAATTGGTCACCAAAAAGAAATTTGAGTTGTGGAAAATGTTTGGTGGACAGCCGTTACGGTTCTCGCTTAAAGAGTTATGTGTCATCACTGGGTTATCATGCGCTGATTTCACCAACAACGATGATCCTCCGGAACAACAAAAGGATAGTGTAACACCCTCAAACTACTCGGTGAAGACCCAAAAATAACACTACCAGAGACAGCTAAGCTGCTGGACGATGTATCTGAGTTGCCTACCTGAAAGATAATGGGTATAACCCTTATATTGATTGTAGATGGTGTCTTAATAGCAAACCACCAATACCCCAAACCCACACCAAAATATGTTGCAATGGTGGAAGACATTGACAACTTTTTAGCCTATCCATGGGGCATAGAATCGTTCCTCCAGACAATTTCATCCATGATACCGGCTGAAGCACAAAATGGCAAACCTAAAGATCCCGTAAAAGCATTTTGCCTCCAGCCTCAACAACAAACCTTGCGAGTCGTAGGTTTCCCGCTTGCACTTCAGCTATTAGCATACAAATCCATCCCTCTCTTGTTGTCCACAATGTTACGTGGTTACAGACAACAAAAGATGTCCGAACTAATTGGGACAAATATCCCACAGCTTCAAGATCTTGCACTTATTCAAATTCTTGACATTGAAGATGATCCACTTGTATTTTAAAAGTACACAGTTAATACATACATATTTTGGTGTATTTTAATCTTCTATATAATCTTTTTGTTCACTTATGCAGGTTGTTGTTAAACCAAAATGGGATATACAAACCGGACAAGAAGATGGATGGGCAGAGTGGGACAACGAGTATAGTGTCAGGAGGGTGACTTACGTGGAGAAATTGATTGATCAAAACCATACTTTCAAAATTACAGATTGACACGGAGGTGACACTTCTCTACCATTGAGGTCTGCACAATCACGCCAAACAAAAGGTAGTGGAAAAAACACATCAATACTCACTCAAATCCGCCATCCAATAAAGCTGAAGTTGTTAAGATGACGAACACTCGCTCAAAGTCGCCATCCAACAATTTTGAAGCTATTAAGAAGACCATCAAGAAGAAGAACATAGCCCCATCCAAGCGACCGTAACCAGTTTTTTCAGCCAAGAAGCACCACCTAAAGAACAAGACGAAATCAAGGAGTTAAGGGCTGAAGTACTTGAGCTTACCCTAAAATACCAAATCCTTGGAAAAAAACGAGCAAACCTAGGAAAAGCTTAGATCCATAAACTTTCACCGCCCGAAACACAATGTGGCTATGAAGAAACAATTTCTTAGGAGAAAACTCGTAACCAAAGGAGAGAAGACCCCACCAACTAAAATCCAAACCCCATCAACTTCCAGCGATGCACCAAGCATCACAATCAAATCAGACGACGCATTAACAGATCAATGGTTTCATGACACCAACGAGTCTGCCCGAGTATGTACATCATTTAAATTACTTTTCATCTTCCTAAAAATAACTTACATTACAATTATGCTCATCCATGTGACTTTCATCATCTTCTTTGGCAAAGTAGGTGTCCACCCAAGCTGGAAATGAACCCATCCATGTGGCCTTAAGCCACAACCGAGCTGGAGCTTCCACCATGGACGACATCCCTGAACCGCTAAAAGAGGTATGTTCAAAACATATATATCAAACATACACAAAAATGATGTTTTAATTCCCCTAATTTATGTTGTCCCACTGACATTTACAACGAGTTGTTTATCGATAAAAAAAATCACCAAAAGTCTGAAATCCAACCGACGCTCAAATGCCGGCTCCTGTAGATAAAACAAACAACATAAAAGGAACACATGTTCGTACAACACTAAATATCATCTCAAACCAGGTTCTTACACTAACACAAGTACACATGTACACTCTCAAATACATATTGGCAACGAGGAACTCGTTATATATGGACACAATCCTCAATAACGTGGACAAGGTAACAAATCTCAAAAATTTAGTTCCAAATATGTTACAACATAGGTCATTTCTGTCATCCATACCAATTTCCCTTCTAATGATAACTATGTTAATCTTACTATGATAACTACGTTAATCTTACTATGATAACTACGTTGTTCTTCTCTTAGGAATTTTCGGCCGCATTAGCACACGGGGATATGCTGGTGGACGACCTTCAACAAACTACAAATGGACAGGCAGATATACAAGTTCGTACAACACTAAACATCATCTCAAACCAGGTTCTTACATTAACACAAGTACACGTGTACACTCTCAAATACAGATTGTCAGCGAGGACCTCGGTATAAACACATCCCTCGATCAAGTGGACAAGGTAACAAACCTCAAAAATTATGTTCCAAATATGTTACAACATAGGTCCTTTCTGTCATCCATACCAATTTCCCTTCTAATGATAACTATGTTAATCTTACTTTGATAACTACGTTAATCTTACTATGATAACTACGTTAATCTTACTATGATAACTACGTTAATCTTACTATGATAACTACGTTGTCCTTCTCTTAAATTTAAGAATTTTATACTGCATTAGGACACGTGGATATGCTGGTGGACGACCTTCAACAAACTACAGCTGGAAAGGTAGATACACTATGCCTAAGCGATTCCTCGCCACCCCGAGAGATGTTAAAACATTGTCCAAAAATGGAAAAAGTCCACCTAGTGCAGTTGTTGTTGAGCATAGAGGATCAACAGGCCATCGACTTGAACCCACACATCAACACCGACCATTTCGCCTTATTCAAACAAATGATCAAAGCTTTCCCAAACATGTAAGACATAATTTAATGCAAAACCATTAATATTTATCAATAGCATATGCAAATACCAAATATATAACAAGTCCTCCTTGCATATCCACAACCACCACATTACACCAGACAACTTCACGTTTGATAATAACTTCCTCCTACAGCTTGCAACACCACATATTGGGTATCCACACTGGTAAGTTTGTAACATCATCGTCCTTGCTTAGAACATTAGTTTATAGCAACTACATGTCTACAACTGATTTTCATATTGTTCTTTCGTACCATATGGAAGTCTTCCAAACGCACCTGGATCAAAAACATCATCACATCATGGGCATTGAAAGAGCTTACTTCGCCACCCCTTGGCTTATCAAACGCATGACTGGCAAATACCGCTCATTCAAAGCTGCCTATGACAAAAACAAATACAGGCTTGACGGCCGAATTACATCTCTGGTGATGACACAAGACCACGAGTGGTTGGAAGATATAGACACAGTTTATGCACCGATGATATGGGACAACAAACATTGGGTCGACCTAGCTATCAACCTCAAACTCTGGCTAGTGGATGTCCTAGACCCAAATTGTACCTTATACATCTTGAAGATGGTCGCTGAATTTATGTCTCCCATTGTTGAGATGCTTCCTCACATCATTGCACAAACATGCAAACCTCGGCTCACTCCCACACACGGTCTGAAACCATTTCAGTGGACCCGAGCACGAGACATCTACAACAGTCAGCAAAGTGGAGACTGCGGCCCAGTTGCATTGAAGTTTATGGAATTTCATGCATATGGAGACCCCAAACCCACAATGGCAGGCATCACAGACCAAATGGTTGATGTGTGGCGCAAACAGTATGCACTGGAGGTGTATAAATGCGGCGTCATTCTCAGCTGCTTCCCCACAACAACATAAGCTTCATATGTATTATATAACAAACTATGCGCTTAACTCCTTTTCTTTTTAGTAAGTGTGCAATCATCACATGTATGTTCTCCAACGTACTTTTGTAATCAACTACCTTGTGGATGATTTTGGGGACATCTACCTTCCGTTTATGTTATTTTCGGCTGCTAGTTCTCTAAATCACCATAAAAAAATGCAAAACCCATATAATATCCATCCACGTGGATACTATATTTACAAGATTCACCAAGTCATCTACCAATTTAACAAAGAGAATAAACCCAAAACAAAATATGGACCACAAGGTTCATACTTGCATCCATCATAATGGTAGTGTACATTACTGTCCACATGTACAACTGAATTCACATACAATCTACTATGGTATCCATCAAAATATGGATCACAAGGTTCCTACCTGCACCCATCATAGTGCTAGTGTACATTACTGTCCACCCGTCTCACTAAAGTCACATACAATCTACATTGGTAGCCATTAGATCATGACCACACGAATGCTTAATATAGACAACAAGGTTCATATACAATCTACACTGCTATCCATGAAAATATAAACCACAAGGTTCCTACCTATATCCATCATAGCGGTAGTGTACATTAATGTCCACTTGTCCAACTGAACTCACAATCAATCTACAGTGGTATCCATCAGATGTTGACCACACATACATCAAGTGGTATCCATCATATCCAAACTCACCCATGGGTTTCATTGTCAGTATTATTCTAAAATAATTAAGCGATTGAACAAACTTTATAAATAACATTCAAATAATCCACCATTAAAAACAAATGTATATGGTCAACAAAACACATAAATATTAACCGACACATTAATCCAAAGAGTTAAGTGTGAAACCAAAACTAAAAAAAAACATGCAACTCACACAACTCTCAACTGGTTGAAAACATATCCAAAAATGCATTCATGGATACCCATTCGACCAACTTAATATTGGATTCTTACAGCTACTACGATTATGCCCCTCAAGATGACATCTACCACACCGATTAGGGACTGCTTTTTTGGCTTCGTCCCGTGCAACAATATAACAATAAAAAAACAATTAGCAATAACTTCAAACACTAACTATAACACTTATTAGAACACTTGTTCCATCGATCAAACTTACAAAATCACCCTTATAAGGTATGCGCTTATCCTTAGGCATGTCAGATGGCCGCCTAGTATTTGGTGGACAAGTGGATAAACGGGTTATCTCAACAGGCAAAGTCTCATCACGCGCATCCAACTCAGGGTTTATAAGACAAGCGTACTCGTCAACCCAGCTATCATTCTTGTAGTGTTCGGTTGGTAAAGTCCCAATATGGACACCCAGATTATCAGCAACAATCAGTGCGTGTCCACATGGCAGTTTCAGCTTGTCGTAAGCCCTACAGGTGCAACGCTTCTCATTCAAAATTACATGGTTTTTCTCATTAAATCGGCCAACGACCTTGCAACTCCAGCTAGATACACTATTAACTCAGTTCCCCTTGCAAGTTGCCATGTTCTTAGTCATCTGTTTGTCCACTTCACGCGTTACAATTCCTCTGTTCAAACCAGCCTTCCTACGTCGACAATTAAACCACCTACTCATCATCACTTGGATATATTGTAGCAGCTCAATGATAGGAGAGGCTCTTGCTTTCTTTAGTGCTTGGTTCAGTTGCTCTGCTATGTTACTTGTCATTAGATTATAATGTTCGCCCGCAAAATGAGCACGCGTCCAATGAGATATCCCTATCTTCTCCAAATATGTTGCACAATCGGCATTAGCTGCTCTTATCTTCCCATAGTGCCTTCTAAAATCACCAATCTTATACACAAAACCAACGTGTATAACCCATTTAGCCAGTCCTTTCTCATGAAATTTAGAACAAACATTACGCGCTAAATGGACAAGGTATGCACCATGATGCGTTTTCGGGAAAATTTTATTCTTCGCAATGTAAATTGCATTATGCATGCCAGATATAATATTCAAGCTATTACTATCTGCAATAATGACCTCCAATTTCTCAAAAATCCACGTCCACGCATCCTCGTTTTTGCTTTCCACGACTGCAAATGCAAGTGGATAAACTTGGAAATTGGCATCCTAACCACTAGCGGTTAGCAAAACACCCTTATACTTCCCCGTCAAATGTGTTCCGTCCACAACAATCACACGCCTGACTAAACGGAAACCAATTATAGATGCACCAAACGCCAAAAACATATACAAAAACCTACACACACCATTTTCGTCAGTCGCAACTTGCAAATGTGTCTCAGTGCCCGGATTTGCTGCCTTCAACAATGTGCAATATTGAGGCAACTCCTTGTAAGAATCTTCCTCCGAACCGCGGATGTCCGCTGTATCTCTCTCTTTGGCTCGGTAACACTTCATGTAGGAAGAATTCATCCTTAACTCCTCCAAAACAAGTTGTTACAAATCCATGGCATGAGGTCCACCGCAACCACCACCATACTTCGCCTTAAAAACAACCACAATTATGGTCGATGTCCCCTTCCTCTTATATTCATTAAGTGTATCAATAGCACATGAATGATCTAGTTGAGCTTTGCGACTATCATAATATCCACAACCCTTCTGTTCATGGGCCATAACACGCCATTCACACCTCTCATCAGCACATGTCAACACAAAATAATCACGCTTCGTCGTTGTTTGCTTGAAGTGAAATTGATTCTTGATTGCATAGATGGCCATTGTTGTTTGATAATCTTTTTTAATCCCAAATACCTTACCTACGTACATACGCTCATCCCCTCCATCAATGTCCAGGTCAGGAATCTCGGACCTCACAAAATCCAAATCGTCAAACAACGGTGGAAGATCAAATTCATCGTCGTCCACGTCTGCTAGTTTATCCTTACATCCACCGGTACATGTCCACGTGGGGTACTTAGACTGGAACTTTAATCTAGGATTACTAAACTTCCCTCCAGAAATACTACATTTTCCAACATTATTAGACCTACTGGAACAACTTATCTCACCATCCACGTGACCTTTTCGAACAAACGCATCATCACCTATAACGTCTCTCCTTCCAACTTTAGTTGTTGGCACATACTCACTATCATCATCGTCACTGCACATAATATCCACAACATTATAACCTCCGTATGCATCATTTAGTAATGGTTCCCAAAACTCTGTGTTGTATCCTCTCAGTAATACTTGCTCCATAATTTTATCTATCTCCGGGTTTGTGGCTTCGCTAACTTCAACAAAAACGTTGTTGCTTGTAAGACTCGCTTCAAACTTCTCCACTTCAGCCACAAAATCAGCATCATCCAAAACCACTGGAGCTGACTTTGAACCTTGACATGAACCAGCATCCTCTGTTCAATCGTTTCCCCTTCGAAAACCACCATTTTCTTCGAACATGGTCCGACTTTTCGATGCATAGCAAGGAGTTGAAAAACCAACTCCACTGTCCATCATGCCACTGTTTGAACAACCATTCTTTCTACCAAACCTAACACACAAGTTTGTTGCCACATTTACTCTCATATGTTGAAGATAATAACTTAAGCCTCTATCGCTAGTCAATAATACACGAGGAGTTTTCAAACATGTTGCTAGCTCTTTGTTATTTGGTGGCTAGTAACTCAAACCAACAACAGTGTATTCACCACCTAGCCCACCAAAAAACTCAACCAAACATGCTTCCTTTAGAGAAGAAAGGATACCACCAACCTTGATGCAAACAACCCTACCGAACTGTTCTTTGTCAACTACAAATTCCCAGAAACCTCCTTTCTTGCAGCGCCATTCACCACTCATGACCATTTCTTGATCATCCATCTTGTTTCATGTCCACAGAAACCAGAGAAAAAGTCATATACACAAAACATATGTACACGAATAAACATAACAAGAAACTCAAAGTCAATTATCAAGACATAAGTAACAGGAAACAAACCTTAAAACAACAACTAAGCATCAAATTAACAAACAACATCTGTAACATAAATAAGGTTACAAAGTTTTTTCTCTGTTAACAAAAATTTAAGGAAGATGTCCTAGTTTGTAAAGTTGTTGTCCACCATGTGCTCTTTTTAATCTTGACCGCCCAACACAAAACAATTGTGGAAACTCACAAATATGCACCGTCAGATTAAATACACTTTCCAATGTGGGCCTTCTTTTGTCATTCACAATTAATGTTGTGACAAACCTTTATTATCCAATAGAAATATCATGGTTCCACTAGTTACAAAAAGAAAACTAACAATCCGATAACTTGAAGGGCATTTTGGTCCTCAACTTAATCACAAACTAAAAAAGTGCACCTGTACGTGTACGTGCATTTTGCTGATATTAAATATACATAAAGTGCCTTTTTTATAAATGACGATATTTATACCCATAAGCACTTTCAAGATGTGTAATATCATCTTAAGGCACTTACAATATTTAACATACTTTCTGAGGGTTAAAAGACTTTTATACCCCTAAGTCATGTCTAACTAAACTTTTTCTAATTAGATTCTAAACTAACCAAGCTTCCTATTTTTCTTTTTTTTGTTTTATTCTCTTTTCTCTTTTCTATTGTTTTATTTAAAAATAAGAAAGTCACAAATCCAAAAATCCCCTTTTCTCTTTTTCTCTCTAACCCTAATCGTTCTCACACATCTCATCGAAAGCAAGCTCATCGGAGTTCTTGCGACGACGATTTTGCTTTCTCTTACGACAATATGGATGGTAAGTTCGATAACTTACCATTTACTTGCTTTTACTACCATTTAAGTTCGACGACAACTTTGCTTTCTCGAGTCTCATTCCTAAACCCTTTACCAAACCTCTCTCAAGTTCCCGGCTAAATGTTTGTTTCCTCTGTTTCAGCTGAAGCTAATCCCAATAAATTGTTCGATTTCAACCTTCCACCACGGCTATTTGCTACAAATCGGTTTCCAAGCGGGCGGTTAAATGTTTATTCAAAGACGGACTTCATCGCTCTTGTTCAGTTAAAGTTGAATTGGAGACCTGAATTAAAGCGTATCTAAGAGTCTCAGTTCGACAAGCTTTTTGAGTTGCCAATTTATTTGTCCTCGATCTCAAGTAAACTCGTCCACGCACTTAAGAGACGAAGAAACGATATGAGATGTGGATAGTCTTTGGTGGACAGCCTCTCGGGTTCTCAAAGATAGAGTTTGCCCAAATCACAGGTCTTGACTGTTTTGCGTTGCCAATTTTTTTTTTTGTTGTTTGTATTTAGTTGGTGTTTGTGGGTATCGTAACCTTTACATCTAAGAATATAGGACAAACATGTCAATTTTAAACACAATTATGTGCAACAATGGTTTAAGTTGCGAAGCGTGTTTCAAGAACATGTATGTGTCACATGGACACATTCATGTGGATCGATATCTTATCGATGAACAAGTTTATAAATAAAATCCACAAAGTCATTTAATCTCAAACTTTAAAATATTTAATCTTATACTAAAATATAAATTGTAACATCACTAAACACTACATCGATATACAATTTTAGTGTATGAGAGTTTAAGAAATACGATTCATCATTAATTTAGTGTTTATTTGGATTAGATTTGAGTTTAAGGTATATATGTGTAACGTACACTATAGTCCATTTGTATTTCTCCACCAGTACAAATACAACTAAAACTCCCAAATATCATCTCGTCCACACAGTCACTCACCGTTCATAACTCTGCATGTTTGTCCATGACAGGTTGTCCACGACTAAGAAAGAAAACTAAATAGGAGACACCGGGGACACAAAACACACTAACAAATTAAGAAAATGTGAATTTCATCCAGTGACAATATAAAATGTGAATTTCATCCATGAAAAATTATTGCATAAACATTCAACATCCACCAAAACACTAATGAACATATCTACGATTTTACTCGGAAATGTATAAACTTTACTTGTTATGTATGTATATGCTCATGCATAATGTTTACTTTTATTATTTATTTGTCCACCAAGTACATGTACACACCTTTTCATCCACATGTACATTTATGTTGTCAAATTTTATATCCACCAAATCTATTTAAAGTATATCAAAATGGATGTCAAAATATAGAGAAATCATCATTATAACTTAAAAGATGTATCAAAACTATTTTAGATTCACCAATTAGAAGAAAAATATCAAATAATGTCACGAACTATTATAATAAATCAAAAATAAATAAATTAAAGCTTTAAAATAAAAAAAAAGATTTTCGAGAGAGAGATATGAGACCCACCATCTTTGACCAAACTAAATAAAAGAATACACATCATATCAAATTATCAAGTTACTATCTTAATGGTCCTAATCAGTACACATCATCGTTCCATCACAAATATTCTTTTATTATTCCCATGTTATTACAAATAGCTTTCAGCTAAAAGAGAACTAGATGATGTAACTAGTTTTCATTATCGTTACATCTTCCACAATTAGTAAGCTCCTTTCACGCCAACATAAGGGTAAAATAGTGAGAAAATGCATTTTAACACATTAAAAGTTCACCTTGGACCCAAAGTACCTTAAAGTGAAACAAAAGCACCCAAAGTGCCTATAACTGAAATTCACTCATATATATACTAGTATTATGTTCCATGCTTTGTAGGGGAAACCACTTAAATTGATATCATCTCATCACTACTATCTATTTGATTATTTTCTGTTTTTTCAAAATAACTATAAACTAATAGAGTTTGAATTATGTACACAATTAAATCTTATTATGATATACACAAAACTAACTAAACAATTATGCTTTTAAGAAATCATTTATATTATTTTGTAAAGACCTCCAAACTTTAATTAACATATTTGGTTTGAGTTACATGATAAAATATGAAAAAGATAAAATCACCTTAGTTTAATAACCAAAAATCATGAGGTATGTGCATACTATTTAATTTAAAGGTTTTAGTATTGGTTATTATATTTAAATTGTTGGGGAAAATTAATATATTAAACATTTATATATATGTTTAATGATATAAATCTTTAATAGTATGAGAAACAAATCATAAGTTTTTCGACATTTGAACAACAAAATATTTACAGTAATAATTGATTGGAAATTATTATCTCGAGAAACAATAGAATTCCTTCAAAAGAGAAGATTATCAACCTCTAACCTCTCTTTTAAAAATTTAAACAAAAAAATATTATAGTAACACAATTTTTACGACATGTACTAATTAATATTTGTAAAATAAAATACTTAAATCTAAAAGTGACATATTTGCATGATACTAATACAAGAATTAGAAAGAAACATATATTTACGAAGACGGAACCTTTTTTCTTAGTTTTTGAAACGCCCCATACTGTGACTTTTTTTTTACGTACCTAAAATCATAAACATTCAAATCTTTTTGTGTTGTGCTCTCAAGAACACAAAACAAAAATATAACAAATAAAGGAAGATGAAAAGAGTTATCCATATTTTTAGTTTTTGTTGTTTTCTTAAAGAAAGACGATTCTAGAGTGAACACTAACTTTTTCTTGATTTTGTACACATACCACACTACTTACAGATCATTATGGTGGAGGTTACACAATATTTTATAAAATATTAATGTCAAATTGAATATGGAACTTAGTGTTGGTCAATTTTATAAGAAATAAATATCATTTGACCAAAATTTATATTTTATCTTGTTTTATTTAATTTATTTAATAGCATAAATGTAATTAGTATTACAGAGGTTACAAAAATATTGTATTTTTCGAATATAGTGATTGTGAATTTTATTTTGTAACTAAAACTATTCCAATTTTACATTTATTGTTTTGTATAGAGGGCACATGTCATTTAAGCTCATCTTATATATAAAATAAAATATAAAAATATTATTATATGAAAGTAATGTTAATAATTATTCTAAACTATTATGTGAAAATTATTTTGAATTTTTGAAAGTGGTAAAATATTATTAATTTTAGATATTATTTTAATTATGTGACTAATATGATATATTGATTGTAAATTTATAATAAAATCTAAAATCAATAATATACGAAAACTTATGAGGATAATTAATCTTAAATTAAAATATTTAATACATAGAAAATATTTTGGTATTTAAATTTGATTATTGGAAAAAGTAAAATCAATTTTGATTTTAAAAATTTATTAAAATGAGATGTTTTTTAATAATCATAAATTAACCATTAAATTTTGAAAAAGACACATGTCATAAGAATAGACAAACACATGTCACCACCACAAAAAAACATTCAATCTTTTATTATTCTCATGTTATTACAAAAAGCTTTCAACTAAAAGAGAACTAGATGATGTAACTAGTTCCTATTATCGTTACATCCTCCACAATTAGTAAGCTCCTTTCACGCCAACATAAGGGTAAAATAGTCAGAAAATGCATTTTAACACATTAAAAGTGCACCTTGGACCCAAAGTATCTTAAAGTGAAACAAAAGCACCCAAAGTGCCTATAATTGAAATTCACTCATATATATACTAGTATTATGCCCCCTGCTTTGCAGGGGGAAACCACTTAAATTAATATCATCTCATCACTACTATCTATTTGATTATTTTTTGTTTTTTCAAAATAACTATAAATTGATAGAGTTTGAATTATGTACACAATTAATTCTTATTATGATATACACAAATCTAGCTAAACAATTATGCTTTTAAGATATCATTTATATTATTTTGTAAAGACCTCCAAACTTTAATTAACATATTTGGTTTGAGTTACATGATAAAATATGAAAATGATAAAGTCACCTTAGTTTAATAACCAAAAATTATGAGGTATGTGCATACTATTTAATTTGAAGGTTTTAGTATTGGTTATTATATTTAGAATTGTAGGGGAAAATTAACATATTAAACATTTATATATATGTTTAATGATATAAATCTTTAATAGTATGAGAAACAAATCATAAGTTTTTCGACATTTGAACAACAAAATATTTATAATAATAATTGATTGAAAATTATTATCTCGAGAAACAATAGAATTCCTTCAAAAGAGAAGATTATCAACCTCTAAACTCTCTTTTAAAAACTTAAACAGAAAAATACTATAGTAACACAATTTTTACGACTTGTACTAATTAATATTTGTAAAATAAAATACTTAAATCTAAAAATGACATATTTGCATGATACTAATACAAGAATTCCTTCAAAGGAGAAGATTATCAACCTCTAAACTCTCTTTTAAAAACTTAAACTGAAAAATAATATAGTAACACAATTTTTACGACATGTACTAATTAATATTTGTAAAATAAAATACTTAAATCTAAAAGTGACATATTTGCATGATACTAATACAAGAATTAGAAAGAAACATGTATTTACGAAGACGGAACCTTTTTTCTTAGTTTTCGAAACGCTCCATATTGTGACTTTTTTTTTACGTACCTAAAATTATAAACATTCAAATCTTTTTGTGTTGTGCTATAAAGATCACAAACCAAAAATATAACAAATAAAGGAAGATGAAAATAGTTATCCATATTTTTAGTTTTTGTTGTTTGGTTAAAGAAAGACGATGCTAGAGTGAACACTAACTTTTTCTTGATTTTGTACACATACCCCACTACTTACAGATCATTATGGTGGAGGTTACACAATATATTATAAAATATTAATGTCAAATTGAATATGAAAGTTATTGTTGGTCAATTTTATAAGAAATAAATATCATTTGACCAAAATTTATATTTTATCTTGGTTTATTTACTTTATTTAATAGCATAAATTAATTAGTATTATGGAGGTTACAAAAATATTGTATTTTTAGAATATAGTGATTGTGAATTTAATTTTGTAACTAAAATTATTCCAATTTTACATATATTTTTTTGTATAGAGGGAACATGTCATTTAAGCTCATCTTATATATAAAATAAAATATAAAAATAGTATTATATGAAAGTTATGTTAATAATATTTCTAAACTATTATGTGAAAATTATTTTTATTTTTTGGAAGTGGTAAAATATTAGTAATTTTAGATATTATTTCAAATATGTGACTAATATGATATATTGATTGTAAATTTATAATAAAATCTAGAATCAATAATATACGAAAACTTATGAGGATAATTAATCTTAAATTAAAATATTTAATACATAGAAAATATTTTGGTATTTAAATTTGATTATTGGAAAAAGTAAAATCAATTTTGATTTAAAAAATTAATTAAAATGAGATGTTTTTTAATAATCATAAATTAACCATTAAATTTTGAAAAAGACACATGTCATAAGAATAGACAAACACATGTCACCACCACAAAAACATTCAATGATATTATATAAGATATATATAATATTATAACTTTCATCTTTTCTTTTCCTTAAATCTGAAATTAGAATCTGTATAGAACTAATCAAAAAATTACCATGAACGTGTCAAATTATTTAAGATATGTCTTGTTGAGCTATGTCTTCGATAGAGAGACAAAAGCTCAACCAAATTTAGCCACCGTCTTTAACGGGAAAAAATTAGTCGACTGTGTATATATATACTAGATTCTTACAGTGCGTCCCGCACTGGAGTAATATTTATAAAATATTAATTTTGTATTATATAAATTATTTTTTATTGATGCATATTGAATAATAAAATTTTAATCATATACATATGTATGTTCTAATATTAATTTTATTTTTATATATAATAAATTATGTATGATATATTTTGACCCGTCGCGCATGACATCTCGTAAATGTATCTAAAAGTATTAAAAACATAGATTTTGTAAAGATTTTCGGATACTTTTGGTTTTTTATTTACATCATCGATTTAAATATTCTAAAAATACTTCTAAATAATTAAAACTATTATAACTTAATTTTGTTTTTAAAAACTTTAAATATTTTATTAATATTGTACAATCGATATTATAAAATTGAAATATTTATAATATTTTTTTCATTATGTTACCTTTTTATTTTTATTTTTTTCGTTTTTTAATTTTGATCCTATTAAATGAGAATATTTTTTATATTTATCTTTACTTATATTTTTTAATTTCATGTTTTATTTTAACCTATTAAATAGGAAAGTTTTTTTATTTTTATATCTAAAATTACTTTGTAATAAAATTTATACAATGGAGTTACACGTAATTAAAAAAACTTTAAGGGTTTCTCAAAATTTGTCCTTCTCAATTTATAATCCAACATGCATGGTCTAGTCTTGTTTTAATCATTCCCTTTCTTGTTAAAAGGACAACGGATTATTTATTTTATAGTGAAAAGATCTGATCATGTGATAGTTTTTTCTAATTAATATGTATTGCCGACTAATCTATTATTTTTATCTTAATTAAATAATATGATGTTTATCTTCAATCAGTTTTAAATTTGTACTAGCAACTTGTTACAAAGTTGAAAATTTTCACGACATACAATTTTTGATAGACCACATATTCAAAAAAATAAATGAGCATTATAATCAAAACATTTTTGGGAGAATTACAAAACTACACCATTTGAATTACATTTCACGAAACTACACCATTTTAAAAATATTTCACAAAACTACACCTAAACACTCAAAATTAAATCCAAATAAACCCTACCCACACAATTCTATCCCCTTAATACTATACCCTAAACACTAATTAGCGAACCCAAATGAAAAGATTTTAATTTGGTAATTTTAAAAAAAGTAAATCAAGTTTTTAAAATTTTGAAAGGGTGTAAATCTGTGAAAAATTTAAATTAGGTGTAGTTTTGTGAAGGAGAGGTTGAAAGGGTATAGTTTTGTGAATTCCTCAACATTTTTCATTTTTCGTACAAAAGAAAAAAAATTCATTTTTATTTGACTAGATCCATAATGTATTCGTCGAAAAAGCACATTATTTACGTTAAATAATTATAAAACTGTATGCAGATAGAAAATGTACTATAGTAAAACCTCTATAAATTAATAATGTTGGGACTATGAAAATTTATTGATTTATAGTGATATTAATTTATACTATAAATTATTAATTATTAATTTACATTATAGATTAATAATTATTAATTTTAGAGATAATTCTACAAAAAAGAAAATTATTTTGTTGAATCTATTGTCGATTTTTAGTTTTTTACTTTCTTTTGTTTAAAGTTAGAACTATTCTTTGAATTTTAGCGTTTACATGTTTCACATTATGTCAAATCATTTTTNACTATTCTTTGAATTTTAGCGTTTACATGTTTCACATTATGTCAAATCATTTTTTATGTTCATGTAAATGTCAAAATTAAATATATATATATATATATATATATATATTTAATTTT
>OVAT01000015.1:1513-25365 GCA_900406305.1 Cochlearia officinalis
ATCAATGATAATATATTTGCGCGCAAAGTAGCAAGTGAAATGAATGAGGATCAAGAGCCCACGTCTATACTAGAGTGCACTCAAATACATGATTGATTCAAATAGTACAAGACCATAAAACGTGGAGCTAAAAATCATTAAGTAAAGCCAGTGGGACAAATGAGTCTTTGTGATTGTGTGAAATAAACATAGAGAAAGCGTGATATATCAGACACGACTTGACGCACAAGGATTAACACAAAGACCAGAAATAGAGGAGATATATTCCCATGTGGTGGATGCTAAGACATTTAAATTTTTGCTAAGTGTAGCTATATCAAAGAGAAAACTTGATTTGCGGCTAATGGATGTAATGTCTACATATTTATATAAGCCCACTGGATAATATATGAGATTACCAGATGTTATTGACCTCAAAGCTAAGAAATATTCTCGAGAACATCACTGCGTAAGGCTGGACAAATCCTTTCATGGACTTAGACTAAGTGGGCGTATGGAAGGTTATAAATGATCCCATCAATCCATGTATTTTCATAAAGAGGTTTGCAAACAAAGGATTTGTAATTATAGCAGTGTATATGAATGATTTAAACCTCTGGATAATCGACCAAACACTTGAGTATGTGAATAATGGAATCCTTGTGCATCAAATGACATACACTAAAAAAGTACTCAAGGAAATTCAATAAGGACTAGGCCTGCCCATTGACTAGGCCCGCCCATTGACCAGGCCCAATGGTGGTGAGAAGCCTCAGATTGGATAATGATCCATTCAATCCGGAAATGTCATACCTCAGTGTCATAGGAGTTCTAATGAATTTGGCTAGACATACTAGATCAAGCATTTGTTTTGTCGTGAGTCTCCTATCTAAGTTTAGTTCATGATCAACCCAAAGGCACTGGAAAGGTATAAAGGTTATTCATATTTGATGACAACACATACTATATTGCTCAACTCAAGGACGGTTACATTAAGAGAGATCGGGCGAAGCACATTTTGCCAAAGTTTTTCTTCACACACGAGTTACAGAATGCCGGTGAAGTACAAGTTCAACAGGTTCGGTCCAACAACAACTCAATCGATTTATTCGCCAAGTCTTTGCCAACATCAACACTTAAGAAACTCATACATCAGATTGGAACGCGAATACTTAAGGAGCTTTCGTGATGTACAAATCAGGGGGGATTAATGTGTGATGTACTATTTTTCCTTCACCACGGTTTTGTCCCACTGGTTTTCCTGGTAAGGTTTTAATGAGGCAGCATTCCCAAGCATATTACGAAGATCTCTAAATATCTACACGGTTACTTCATTCAAGGGGGAGTGTTGTGAACCATTCGGTTCAATATAAGTGAATGGACGAACCGTTGGGCCCTAAAGCCCAAGATAGATTTCGGACACTTCCTTATTACTATTAGGGTTTATGATATATTGTATTTCCTATATAAAGACCCTTAACTTATTGAATAAACACAACATTCATTCATCCAGTTTACAACATAAACAAAAAATTAAAATATAACTAAAGATTTGTTTCTTAAAATATAACAAAAAATAAATGAAAATTTTACATAATAAAAACTCTGGTAAATTTTTATTTCAATAATATATATAAATGATAAATAACTTTAAAAAGCACCTCGGCCGATGGTTGTGAAGAAGCTGAACTTGCCATATGATAACCTGCAAATATTGACAAAGTAGAGAAATTAGTATATCTTATTACCTTAAAGCGATATCTCATGAATCAAGTTCTTATATACGATAACCACTTGCATGTATTTTAAAATAAATATAAAATTTATTATAAAACAATAAGCATAATCACTACAAATAAGAATCATAAACACAAAAAAATTGTATAAACAGTATAACAAAAGAGATAAAATTACACTGAATTATGAGTCTATGAGTTGTTCTTTAGAAAAGGATATTAGAGATGAGTAATAAATACTGAATTGTGTACGTATTTATAGACTTTTTAAAAAATGTTTATTATATTAAAATTAACAAAAGCTGAACTGAAGGCGAAATATAAAAAATCTGAACTGATATATTTTAAAGTAATATTCTTACGGATCTTGTATTTTTTTTAAAAATAAAAATAAAAATATGGATATTATTGTTTTTCAATTTAAACGCTCAACAACTCTCTAAATACTAGTGTTATAAAGTGGAAGGGATTTGACAGTTATAATTATTACTTCACATGTGTAAGTTTTTTTCCTTTTTTCTTAATTGGTGGTGAGTGTAAGTGGTGACCACGTAACCCCTTTGTAAACACTCTTCCAATCTGGGCTTAAGATTAACAAAGGAAATGACTTTCTAGAATAAGGATCACTAATCTAGATTAGATCACTTCCTTGACTCAAATCCATGACTCAAATCCATTCTCTAATCAGAAAACCACAAATCATCCAATCGAGCCTAGATGATTAGAGATCATTAATTATAAATCCTTAAAAGTCCATCTTAAACCTTAGACATCAACTTCCATTGGCTAAATATAAAAGACTAACAAGAGATTGGACTAGACATTTCATCGAACACCTTCCGGGCATGGAACATCCTCTAAGTACTAAGCTAGGTTACTTACTTCTATCTTAGTATTAAGCACATCTAATGTTATAGAAACCATAACCTAACATCCTAAACATCACTAACCATCATTCATCATCCTAACCTATATAAACCCCGAGATCCAAAAGATGACTACTCACTATTGATAATAGAAAGAAAGCTAAAGATTAAAGATGAAGACATTAATGGTAAATAAATAAGATTAAAGAGAGAATCTAAGATTATATGAAACTAAGGAACCTTCAAAGTTACAAAAGTGGCTAAAAAACTAAAGAGAAAGAAGGTGTATCCATTAACATAAAACCCTAGTAGTATTTATAGAGAAATAGGAGAGTTCAATAAGTCGCCCAAGACCCAGCGGCTTTGTCCAACGGTTTAGTGACCGCTGGATTGAACATCCGCGAGTAGTCTTCACTGTGTCTTCTCCGGCGATTTGGTCCAGCGGTCTGGTGACCGCTAGACTGAACATCCGCGAGTTCGTCTCTTCGCGTCATTTACGGCGGTTTGGTCCAGCGGTCAGGGCCGCTGACTACTTCATTTCTTCTCCTTTGCCTTCTTCAAGCTCCCCTGTGCTCTCCCTTAGCTTCCACCTGTGCTCTTTCTTAGCTTCCACTGAGCTCCCCATAGCTCCAAGTACCTGAAATGCATATGATGCAATGCAAAAGGGACCTAAATCTAACTAAGACTCTATTCTAAACTACTTAGTGAAAATATGCTAATAAAGACTATAAACTATATGAAACATATATATAACTAAAGTCCTAAAATGTTATGCAAATGCATGCTTAAAACACCTAAAATACACACTTATCACTTATCCTCTTATGAAGCAGAATTTATGTCGGGAACAGAAGCAGCTAAGCAGGCGATATGGCTTTGTGATTTACTTAGTGAGATAACCGGGAATGCAGATGAGAAAGTTGTCATACGCATAGATAACAAGTCTGCAATATCATTAACTAACAATCCAGTTTTCCACGGCAAAAGCAAGCACATTCACTGACGATATCACTTCATAAGGGAATGTGTTGAAAGAGGACTGATCGAGGTTGAGCACGTTCCGGGAACTGAACAAAAGGCGGACATACTCACTAAGGCATTAGGGAAGACGAGGTTCGGAGAAATGAGAGAGTTGATTGGGTTATGTGATCTTAAAAACATGGAGCTTTAAGCTTAATAGGGAAAATGTTGTGATAAGTTTGAAGAACAAACAAACCAAAAGAGACAAGGATTAGGAGATATGTTTATGAGTTATCTAAACATTAGATAATCATGAGTTGTGTGATTATCTATTAAGAGAATATTTAGAGAATATTTAAGTTTGTTTGTTTATATAAGAAGTTGTTGAGATTGTGACAACCCTTATGAGATTAAGAGTTTGTGGAGCTTTAGTTTTGAGTTATTTTCTAAAGCTAATAAAGAGAGATATTTTTTATTGTTCTTGGTCTCATAATATCGAGTACTTACTTTATTTTGTTCATAATAAATATGAAATAATATAATTAAGTTCATGTTAATGTTTTCCTTTTTTATTATTTTTGATTTAAATATAATATTTAAATTGTGATTTTTTCGTACTTATTTCACTGTATTTGTTTAAAGATTGAATTTTACATATTTATGTTAATATATTTGTTTAAAAATTATTGGTTGAAACTTTTTTATATGTGTCAAAATTTTAATGGTAAATTTGACACATGTCAAAATTTCTTGAGTTAGTAACTTTTGATATCAAGTTTTATATAATAAGATACATAATATATCGCATATGGTATAGGAAGATGTAGTGGCCGAAACCTCTTTAGTTAACAATAAAAATTGGATGATGCATGCATTATGGGCATATATATAGACAACTTGTAAAACTTTTAAAGAAAGTTGAGAGCACGATTATATGATCCCTTTACTAAAAATAAGTTCAACCATATGGCAACATTGTATTTAGAATTATTGAAATAAAATTTTGAACCAGTTGAGCTTCGTATCTCATATTAATACATGGGAGAATTACAAAACTATATCATTTAAATTACACTTCACAAAATTACATCTAAACACTTAAAATTAAATTCAAATAAACTATACCCACACAATCTTACCCCATTCATACTATACCCTAAACACTAATTAGCAAACTCTAATGGAAATTTTTTAATTTTGGTAATTTTTTAAAGGGTAAATCAAACTTTTAAAATTTCGAAAGGGTGTAAATATTCTAGGCATGTCAATTAGGGCTAAAGCCCGCGGGCCGGCCCGACCCGACCCTGTAAAATATCGGGTTCGGGCTTTTCGGGTTTAGCCCGTTCGGGTAAAGGGTTTTTCGGGCTTAACCTGATCGGGTTTCAGGCTTAACCTGATCGGGTTTCGGGCTTAACCTGATCGGGTTTCGGGCTAACCCAAAAAGCCCGAAAATAAATAAGATAATATTTATATATACTTTATATAATTTGTAAACATAATCTTGCATAGAAGTCGTCTTTTGCCTAGACATGTTAAAGCATTGATTTGCACTCGCACTTGGTTGAATGGTTTTACATTTAGTGATCCATGTTACAATATCATTCATATATATTTATTTGTTTTAAATTATAGTCTATCGAATTTTTAATTTTATATGATTTATTTAGGATAAAATTTGATCTTTATTTTTGTTTGTAACTCTTGATGGTGATGAAGATCTAGATGACATCGAAGAAGATCCGAGTTTGCGCTCCACCATTCTTACTACCTAGATTTAAAGTGTTTTGATTTTTAATTTTGCCTGTTACTATCTAGATTTCAAGTGTTTCTCTTTCAAACTTTTTNGTGTTTCTCTTTCAAACTTTCAAACTTTTTCTTTGTTTTTTTATTAATCTTATAATAACAAAAACATATGATCGATTTTATTTTCAGTTTTTATTTTTAAACTAGTTTGATATTATTTATATTCATATTTATCACAATGTTAATGCGTAAAAAATTAATTTTTATTGTTCAAAATATAATTAAATTATGATAATATTGTTCAGACGAAAATTTTAAAATATATGAAAAAGCCCGAAAAATCTTAAAACCCGAAGCGGGTCGGGCCGGGATTTGAAATATATTTAATAAATATGTGAAAATATTAAATTAGGTGTACTTTTGTGAATGAAGGGTTGAAGGGGTGTAGTTTTGTGAATTCCTCTTAATAAATTTTCAAGCATTACAAAAACTAGTATTAATATTCATTTGTTTGTTTAATTATTCAAACTTACTACAATAAGAAAATACTAGTTTTCTGTTAATGCATTAAGAAAAAAAGTTCCGTGTTTTTTTTTGACAAATTAAGAAAAACCGTGTTGTTTAATTCTTATTAGCATTTATAAATTCTGAGTTTCTCGCCTATTTTTTAAATCTTCCACTAATTAAGCTTAAACTTCTCAAGACTATTTCATATTTGGAGAAGACTCCGTCATATATTTTCTTGACAAAACAACGTCAACTGGCACAAAAATATTGTTACTTGTAAACTTAAGTTATTTGCAAGTTGAAGAGTTCAAGAAAATATCACACAAAAATGGAAACGATATTCTTCTATTTAAACGTCCTATTTCATTTGTTTTCTTGCAATTGAAGAAAGTTTCTTGCAATTATTTCGTTGGTAATAATAACTCGCCTATATTTATTATCTTTCTTGATCATAATTTTAGGTTCTTGACAATATACTAGCTAAATAAATGATCTTATTTTTCCAATAGCTGAATATGGATCGCTCGAGGTTGCCTTCAATGTTGAAACCAGTACAAAACATAGTTTTGGTGGGGCGTACAGGAAATGGAAAAAGCGCCACAGGAAACTCTATCGTGGGAAAGGATGTTTTCATCTCAGAATTAAACGCACGCGGCGTTACCATGACATGTAAGGCATGTAAAACTGTGACACCCGATGGTTTGTTAATAAACGTGATTGACACTCCTGGTATGATTTTCTTTATATATCATTAATGAGTCTATTGTTTTATAATAATTAATAACGGCTGTATAATGTTACGAAACCGAGACTATGTAGTCAATCTAACATAAGTTTCTGTATGGTTACAGGTTTGTTTGATTTGTCAGTGTCCGCTGACTTTATCAGTAAAGAAATCATTAAGTGCCTTACCATGGCAAAAGAAGGATTACATGTTGTGGTGTTAGTTTTATCCCTGCAAAGTCGGATCACCCAAGAGGAAGAAAACACACTTTTTTCGCTCCAGGTCCTTTTCGGGAATAAGATATTTGACCATTTGATCGTTCTTTTCACCGGTGGTGATGTGTTGGAGGCGAGACATCAAACAATAGATGATTATTTTCGACAAGGTTGTCCCGGCTTTATGAAGGTCTCTGATTTTAATAATTTTCGATTGTTTGCAACCCGAGATTTCCTCAACTGTATTTGTGATGAATTTGGATTGTGCAATTTCAGATGGTTTTCAATATGTGTGGCGGTAGAAGGGTCGTATTTAATAATAAGACTAAAGATGAACGCAAGAAGGTCGAGCAAATCTCGCAGTTTTTCGCCATTTTCAATGAAATTCAAGAGCGCAATAATGGAATACCGTATAGAGAAAAGTTGCACCGTGAAATCAAGGTTAAAATTGTAATGAACTTAGTTCATGTGTTACTTATATAGTTCATCCCTAGCTTCAGTGAGTTTTTAGTAAATTGTTTATACAAAAAACTTTAAGACTAAATCATTAATTTTAAAACATATATAATTATAATCTCACAAAATCATGCTTGTCTTGCGTATGCTCAATAACGACCTCTTAATAGCTATATATAAATTTGTTATTGTTTGAATCTACCACTTTGCAGGAAGCGGGTGAAGGGATTAGGCAACAACAAAATGAAGTTGAGGCTAGGAACCTTGGAGAAGCAGAGTTGACAGAGAAGATGATGCAGTTACAAATATCGTATGAGAAAAGGATAAGCGAAATGGAAAATATGGTAAATATGTCCTNGTAAGTATGTCCTCATAAACTCAATGGCACATTATTGTTTTGCTCATTTCAACACCAACACTGATAGCGGTGACCGAGATTTGGGTCTCTTTCAGGTAAAAAATACATTAATAGAGACTTATGCGAAACACGAGAAAATTATCCTTGAGATGAATGAGAATCTCAAGAAGGCTGAGAGAGAAAACATAGAACTGCGCAAGGAGCATAATCAGGAGCAAATGAATCAAATGATGATGCAATTTGGGATCGGAGCGATGGGAATGTTGGGTTGTAGCATCTTGTGATAAAAGACAACGTCAATGTGTTCATGAGATCATGTCTTATACGTTGTCCAAACTTTTCATGTATTTTTTTATGGGAATGTGTAGCATTTTGTGATAAAAGATAACGTCAATGTGTCCAAACATTGTCCAAACTTTCATGTACCTTTTTATGTTTATTTTTTGTTATCTTTGGTTTCCATTTATGTTTTTATTTTAACATTTCTTTTGCACCCACGTAAGTGCATAAAAAGCCACATAAATACCACGCTTGTCGCGAACTGTGTGAAGACACCATTTTGGTAGATAAGAAAGGAAAGAATAAGGGTGGATGATTAAAACAGCTTTGAAAACCATCAAATTTATCTATATAGCTTTCATCTTTGGAAAGTCATAACATTTTTTTAAAAGGCCAAAGAGGCCCTGCTCTCCCGCCATGTTTTCGGCAATGACAATAGGTTAGAGTTAGAGTATTATGTTTGTAGTTAGAATTAAATGTTTGTAGTTAGAATTAAATGTTTGAGTTAAACTTATTTGGTAGACAAAGCATGTTTGACCGTAGATATTTAACGTGACATTGACATTGACACAAATCAATTTTTATAAAACTATAAAACACTTACACAAACTCTATACATTAAACCTTTAAATGGTACCCTTATATGTAATTTGGAAACCCTTTTCGAAACCCTAAATCAAATTGAAAAACACTTTTTTGTTATAATAAAACACTTAATTTTTTTTTTGATAAAATAAAACACTTAATTTTTACACAAACCCTATACCCTACTATAACCATACAGATACAATTTGAGAACATAATTAAATGTTGATAACTCTATGTCCATAAACAAGACGTGTGTACTATTGGTCGATTGGTCAACTACTATGACAATTTTATAATAAATCAAAGAATAAATAAACTACTTTTTTATTACAACATAAATAAACTACTCTAACTTTATCATTAGTATATTTTTTGTCCAAATAGTTCATTAGTCATTCCTACATTGTCGTAGGTGCTGGGATTCGATCCCGGGTGGGGTGGTGTTACCTGCCTCACGTGGATTTATGTCTGCCACTAGGTCAATGCCACTTCCCCTATCATTAGTATAATTAGTGAACCTATTAATTTGACATTTAGTTTTAAGAAAGGATATTTAATTTAAAGATATAAAAGTATTTCCATATTGAAGCTCATTTAAATCCACTGAGAGCCCAATCAAGATACAAAAAATGTGAACCAAAATGGCAACCAAAATTTTGACTAAATCGTCAAATTGGTTAACCCAACTAAACTAGATACACGAACACCCTAACTATTTTTAAGAAAATAGTGAAAACCGCCAAACACGTAGACCGTAGATTTTGTCGGAGTTCAATTCAGCTAGGGTCTTCTGGCGCATCAACATCAACAACAACCGAGCTCAATACCTTGAGTTTCGATAGTATCTGACCATGTTCAGCCTAACTTGTTTCCGATCTTATCTCAATGTCTAAATAAGAAAAACCCACAAACATATCATTCATTAGCACAAGAAGGATATTCTAGGATACCCTCGAGGTTACAAAGGTTACAAGCTACTAGATACAGAGATATACTCAATTTCTATTTCAAGACATGTCATTTTCTTTGAGGATATTTTTCCAGTTATATCATCTGACATCAATGAAGATACAAAGGTTTTTTCCCTCATCTTCATTCAACTGCAACACTCCCTGATGATTTGCCTCTTTTTCAAAGATCTGTTGATACTCATCAACATCAAGATGAGATATCCTCTGAGAATTTAGTTCCTTCGAACTTAATTCTCGTAACCAAAGAAAAAGAAAAACCCCTAAACACTTGTTGGATTTTTATTGTTATATTAATACTTCTACTAATGTTAAGTATATTACTCCTTATCCCATTGATACACATAGTTTTAACCCTAGAATACTGCAAATGCACAACAAATCGTATAGTAATTCTGGGATCGAATCCACAGAGACCAATGGTTACACTACTAAATCAGATTCAATGTAAAGCTAAGCGACACAAAGAAAGTTTGTTTGTAAAGTTTCAAATCAATTAGTAAACAAAAAGTAGATAACAATAGTATGCAATTAATTAAAGACGTTGGGCATTAGGTTTAATCGCTTGAATTAGTTATCACTAGACAGATAATTGATGGGAAAGCAATTAAAACTGTTCTTAAACTCATAACACAATATATAGACTGACCCTTCTTAGGAGTATCAAATCCCTATGCTAACAAATATGAAAACTAAACTCTCGTTTGTGTTCAATAAATCCTTGCACACGGTTTGTCTAAGTCTGATTTGTTCACAAAACGCGGTAACATTTATTCTCGCAAGTTATTGATGTTTTGCTCATCTAAGTTCCATCTAAGTTCTATTAAGTTCCTAAACCAAGTCTCGTTGCGCTTAAATAACCTAGAATCAGGAACTATGGTGATAAATCAAGTCCAAGCAGTAAAATCAACATAGATGAAGAACCATAAGAATATTTCCCTATCAATCAATCTAATCTAGCAATTCTTAAATTCCTTTGAAACCCTAAAACCTAGCAGGTAGATTACTCAGACATATTCATATCAAAAGAATAAAGAGATGATGAAAATAATTGCATAAAACAAAATATTGATATTGATAAACAGAGGTTCATAAGCACTTCTCAAGAATAATTGGATCTTCTCCTCTAAAGCTTACAATCTCTCAAATTCAAAGTAAAATAAAGTGTGGTCTCTAAAAAGACTAAAAACATGTACTTATAGGTTTGGGACGTTCCCTAACAAAATAGGAAAAGATCTTGGCAAATCTAAAATAAAAGGAAAAATTAAACTTCATGATCGGGAAAGAGATCGCCCGATCGTCTTTTGGGATTGTCCGATCGATGTTAGGATCGATCGGACTTCGGCTTTGCAATCGAGCCGTTTTTGGTTCGTAACTTTTAGTGATAACAGATTGATCGATCGACACACGGGATCGACCGATCGATGTGAAGATCGACCAATTATGGATCCGTGGTCGATCTAAAATTACTCCGATGATTCCCATAATATGATGGATCATGTGATCGGTCGATCGATATTTCTTCTTCCGCATTCTTCATTCTTTTGCTACAAAAACTCTATAAGTCATTCCTCTATGCCTTAGGACGTCAGAATGCCTTTTATTACATGTAAAACAACTAAAGACATATAAAAATATTATATATGGCTACAACTATGGTTTAAAACGTTAAAGATGCCACCCATCAAGTCCCCCAGAATTAGTTTTGTGTTTGTCCTCAAACAAAACAATGGACTAGGTGAGTGAAAGAGGTTTTTGAAAACACTGAATACTTGCATCATCACTTAATCCTATCTTTCCCAATGTAACCCATACACCACATAAGACAAACACCATCTATGAACCTTAATACCATACTTCCACCACGAAATCACCCTCATAATACTCTTAATCCACTAATCATCGAAAACCTACGGTTTTACCTCAACTGACTTCCTATTTTCTTGAAGTATATAAAAGTGCGGTGTCACTAAGGGAAAATCGATCACTAGACACAAGTCTTACCTTTCAAGTTTCCTAAGCACTAAAAATTTGTCTTCTGATTCCTTTCCTCTCTCTTTTCTCGCTTCCTCAAGGTCGAATGTCTCCCTAACTTTCTCTAGGGTGTCATTTGTATTTTTTTAATTCGACCTTGGCTTTTCTTTTTTCCTTTTTTTCTTAGAAGGGTTGCTTCATGGTTTTCGTTTCCGCGAATTCAAAAGAGTACGAGTTTACGATCTACTTCTGAACCGCTAATTTTCAACCAAAATTCATGACTTTTTCAAATATGTATCCGCTTATTTTCAACCGCTTAATTCTTTTTGTAGAAAGGAAGAGAGAGGGGAATCGTACTGCACATGGATGTCTTATAGGACTTGAAAGGAATGCTGTATCTGATGCATCTCAAACCCCAAAGTGAGAATATTAGTCAAGATTAACAATTCTACTATGGTGAAGTCAATATCAATTAACCAAAAGATTATACGAGTAAAAGTGACTTTCCTCTGGTGATATGTCATGGGGTTTCTGAAATATCGTGGTCCTTAATTGTGTCGTCTAATGGTCCTTAAAGGTAGTTTAGTTAGTCAAGAACAAGATCATATTCATGTTTTTTTAAAATGGTTTTTGACTCGATACAATGACCCGAATGAGACTAAAAGAAAATCTAAAACAAAAACAAAGACGAACACACTAGATTAAAACGGATAAACACCCTCCTCAGACTAACTTCACACCGTTCCAGTGTGTATGTCATGTCCAAAGAAGAGCGAGAAAACAAAAATAAGCAAAAACGAAAGCAAATGGAATAAGTAGATGACAAAATATAGAAAACGAAAGATAGAAACGTGACTAACTAGTCGATGTGCTTGTCCGTGGTGTGGCTACCGGACTCTCCATGGTTCCACCTTGCTCTTTCTCGTCGTAAGGCTGGCTCTTCCTCGTCCTCCTCTCTCGTCGTACCACTTGGCTCTGCTTCATGACGTCCCCCACGTCCCGTCTCCGTGTTAGGAAGACGACGGTGTTGTACTCCTCCACAAGTAACAACTTCCCAAATCTCACTAAGAACGATATTGAACTTCTTGTCAGTTTGATACCTTAGTTCATCGCGCTCATCCTCGATTTGAACATGCCTTGGTCTTGTCGGTGAGTAGTCATGAATGTTGATCTCAAGGAAGTCCCACTCTTGTGGAATGTCAAAGTGTCGAGGTTGTGGAATATCCACACCTCTCACTCGTCCACCTACCACATTTGCATGGTTAACCGCATGTTAGCAACAAATTCGATGTCCGTGTACTCCTTGTGTGATCATAATCCGTGAACTTATACCCCCAAGTCTTGGTCAAGATCTTGCATCCCGTGAAGAACTTCAAATAAAGGCTTGCTTGTGTATGATTTACCCGTAGATAACACCTTCCATAAGTCATGAGAAGCGGTGAAAAATCCTCGACGTGGAATTCGGTCTTCATTGAATCAAAGACGTATAGATCGCATAGCTCCGGGATGGTGATTTGGTTGAGGACTATGCGGAAAAGGTAAGAAAGGATGGTTGTTTGTGGTGATGGATTGTCTTTCTTCTCGAAACGAACTCTCACGGATGCGAAGAGTTGTCGCGCGGCCTCTTCATACAAAGGGTATCTTGTGTAAGCGATGTGTCCTAACCCGATAAGATCAATGATCTGTCACACCTCTTCCTTAATGCCCATCTTCTCAAGCGTGTATTCGCACACAAACTTTGTTTGCTCCATTGATATGTGAAGCATACCATTGTAGAACAAGGTATCGAATTCATCCCAGCGCGCTCTAACTTCTTTCATTTGAGTTTGGTAGTGGAGGTCTAAGTTAAGCGTTCTTTTGGTGAATTTCCGTTCTATCAACGACGTTTGAGGAAAGATAGTTCCTTCAGGACGTGGCCAAAATCTACGGTGTGAGACTTGAGTCGTTTCTTGTTGTACCAGAGAGTGTGACGACGTTCCTCGTATCTCTTTTTCGACCCATTCCTTACAAAATTTCACAATCAAAAACACATAGAAATAAGTGCATGAAACTCTATTTCTTCTTAGTCAATGTGAATATATCAATTTATATATGCAATGACCACGTGATTTTCTTAACAATTGTAATGAAATTTCAAAAGAAAAATCCTATTAATGGTTAGTCTATGTAATGCTTGCGGTCACAAAGAGATTCAAGTCAATACAAATCATTCATAAGAACATCTAAACAACATAAAACCATATTCCTCCAATATTTTCAAAATACCACTTTCTTAAAAACATATGAAATTTTGTTTCTTCACACAAAACTAGTCTACAATAGTTCTAGTTTATCATCAATCACTAAGATATGATATAAGAAACGAAAAACAAAGAACCCAAGCCTTTTCCCAAATGTCCAAAATTTAGGGTTTTAATTCGAGAACTTACCTTGATCTTTGATGTTAATTGATGGTATGAATTGATCGAACACAAAAAATCGAGTGGATTTGACACAAAAATCGTTGAAATCGGTTGAAAATCAAAGGAGAAATCAAAGGTTTGGTAAAAAAAACTTGGTTTCTCTTTAATGGGGTTTTTTGTGAAGAAAGGTGAAGAAGAATGATGAACAAACTCAATTTTTGTGTTTTTAATAAGAGAAAAACCGTGTTGACTTTTAGTCAAAGTGACTTACCCGGGAAGGGATCGGTCGATCCCTTCGTCAATCAGTCAATCGACCTGTGTTGGTCGATCCAAATTTGCTCCGCAAGTTTGCGGATGATTCGATCGATCGATGATGGAGTTGAACATTTTAAACACCACCTTTGAATCATTAGTCTGACTTGCTATCGCTTCCACCCACTTGGAGATGTAATCCACCGCGATAATGATGTACTCGTTCTTGTGTGACATTGGAGAAGGTCCCATAAAGTCTATTCCTCACACATCGAACTCCTTAACCTCCAAGATAAATTTCTTAGGCATCTTGTTCCACTTAGCGATGTTTCCTTGTATTTGACAAGAATCACACCTTGAAATGAAGTTCTTTGCGTCTTTGAACATCGTTGGCCACCATAAAACTGCTTGTAGTAATTTTATCAATGTCTTATACGTAGCGAAGGGACCAACATAGTCGGAACCTTGACAATGAAAAATGATCCTCAAAATTTCTTCTTCTGGTATGCACCTTTTATAGATATCGTCGGTAAAATGCTTGTACAAGTGTGGTTCATCCCAAAAGAAATGGCGTATGTAGAAGAAAAACGTCTACTTCATATAACATGTGAGGTCCTGAGGCACTATATCTGCAACCAGAAAATTGGAAATGTCAGGAAACCAAGGTTGTGTAAGATTTTTGGATTTCTCTTGTCTTGGATGAAAGTTTTGGTTGTGTCTTATGCTGATAGCGTAGATATTCTCCTGGGGTAGAGAATCTTCTATAGGCAAAGATGCGTCTACTCGCAACCTGGATAGATGATCAGCTACATCGTTTTCTACACCCCTCTTGTCTTTGATCTCTAAATCGAACTCTTGAAGGAGAAGAATCCACCATAGAAGTTGAGGTTTGGCGTCTTTCCTTTATAAAAAGTGTCTCAGAGCGCCATGATCGGTGTGAATAATAACCTTTGACCCAACCAAATAAGAACGAAACTTCTCGAATGCGAAAACGATGGCAAGAAGCTCTTTCTCCGTTGTTGTGTAGTTGCATTGTGCGTCGTCGAGTTTCCTACTTACGTAGTAGATGACATGGAGTTGTATATCCTTCCTTTGTCCCAACACTGCTCCCACTACGTAATCACTAGCATCACACATCACCTTGGAAGGCAATTCCCAGTTTGGAGGTTGTACAATCGGGGATGAGATCAAAGTGTCTTTTATCTATAAAAAGGATAACAAACAATCTTTATCAAAAATCAAACTTGACATCTTTACAACGAATTTGAGTATGAGGTCTAGCGATTTTTGAAAATTCTTTGATAAAACGTCGGTAATAGCCCGCATGACCAAGAAAACTCCTTATCCCCTTTACGGAATCTGGTGGTTATAGAGCTTGCATCACTTCGATCTTGGCTGTGTCTACCTTGATACCCTTTTACGAGATTTTGTGGCCTAGCACTATTCCATCTCGCATCATAAAGTTGCACTTTTCCCAATTGAGTACCAAGTGTTTCTCCTCGCATTGTTTAAGCACCCTACAAAGATCAACAAGACATGAGGAGAAGGATGGTCTATAGACAGAAAAATCGCCCATGAACACCTCCATGATGTCCTCAATTAAATCAATAAAAATCGACATTATGCATCGTTGAAAGGTCGTTGCACAAGCTAAAAGGCATCCGTCGATAGGCAAAAGTACCATAAGGACATGTGAACGTCGTCTTCTCTTGGTCATCCGAATGGAATGGAATGGAATATGAAAGAAACCTGAATAACCATCTATGAAACAGTAGTAAGGGTGATTAGCTAATCTTTCGAGCATTTGGTCAATGAATGATAAAGGAAAGTGATCCTTTCTCGTTGATGCATTCAACATTCTGTAATCAATATACATTGTATGACTAGTAACAGTTCTAGTTGGGATTAGCTCATTCTTATCATTCTTAACTACCGTTACCCCCTTTCTTAGGCACAACGTGAATCGGACTAACCCAAGCATTATCCGAGATTGCATAGATGATACCAGCTTCTAGAAGTTTCATTATCTTTTTCTTAACGACATCTTTTAGAATAGGGTTAAACCTTCCCTGATGTTCGAAAGACGTCATTGATTCATCTTCTAGATGTATCATATGCATACACAAATCTGGTGATAACCCGTTATATCATCTAGAGAATGACCTAGATACCCGACATTGATCTAACGGGGTATGTTGAGTTACGACCTAGATACGCGTACCTTATCTCAACGGGATGTGGCTTAAGTTCAAGTTTTGAAGCCTTCAGTTTGTTCCACAACTAATCAATGGGATCGACCGATTTCGAAGTGCGATCGGTCGATCGTGATGTCGATCGGTCCTACTCTCATGTTTGGTCGATCCAAATTTGGTATGTAATTTTTGAGTAACGTAGATCGATTAATCTTGGTGTGCGATCGGTTGATCGTGATGTCGATCGGTCCTGATCTCTTGTATGGTCGATCAAAATCTGGCCCGTATGAGGATCATGGCGTCGATTGTCCCATCCTGGGAGGTGATCGATCTCTTTTAATCCGAAAATTTATCAAGTGTTAGATTTTTTGACCATGTTTTCTATAACGTCACTTTAGTCCATCATCTTGGTATAATCCTGGGAATCTTCATCCAAACAACATTGATTGGTTTCCGCTCTTGTCAATGTGATTTCGAGAGGATCGTTCATGAAAATTTCTTCCGTAACTCTATCTATTGATTCCGCAATTGTGTTGACCCAAAACGTTTGTCCATTGATCTCTTGTTTTCTCATGATCTCTTCAATGTTAAACTTCATTAATATGTCCCCAAAGTGGAGGTCAATCTTTCCTTTCTTCACGTCAATGACGGCTCCTGCTGTGGTTAAGGATGGTCTTCCGAGGATAAAAGTATCCTTGGGTTCTTCTCCTAGCTGAAGAACAACGAAATATGCGAGGATGTAACCCTTACCAATCTGTACAGGTAGATTTTCAAGAATTCCCACGGGATATCATATCGAACGATCAACAAGTAGGAGAGAGATCTTATAAGCTTTGAAACCAGTCATGCCGAGGTAGTGGGGAACAGATATGGGACCTTAGGCACATAAAATCTCAGAGGTAGTGGAGTCTCTGAAATCTCTTTCGTTTCTTTATCGGCAATACCCACATCAGCTTCCTCGTTGATGCAATTTGGAGAACTCAAATTCTTTGGAGTGGTGTCCTTTGGTGGTGGAGACTCGAGATGCTTACCACTACGCAAAGTGATTGAATTGATAAACTCTTGGTTCTTAGGGTTTGGCTCAGGTTTCCTAGGGAGTTGCCCGTTTTTTCTTCTTACCCCTTCAGCGGTTTGTGCGACTTGAGTATCTAGCTTCTTAACATGTTTTGGGAGTGACTCAAATATGTTGCTAAGGTCATTATATCGTTCAAGGAGATCTTTAACATTTTTGTTGGGAAGATAAAATTTGTTGCATCATAGCTTCCAACTTGTTCTCTTGAGGAGCGGTTTGTTGGAAGTTCCTCTGATTCTGAAAGTTATTCGTGTTTTGGAAATTTCTCTGATTCTAAGAAATGTTGTGGAAGTTTTTATTTTAATTTCCATTACCCGAGCCTTGTACGAAATTGCTCAATAAAAAGTTATTCGCGCCAGAGTTTTGCACGTATCCTTTTATCGGGAAGTTGTTCATACTGGAGTTCTAGACGTTGGCTCTTCCTTGGGTTGGGTATTTTTGAAAATGAGGGTTCTTGACATTGTTGCTTCGATAAGATAGATTTTTTTTAAATCCATAAGTTTTGATATCCTCTTTGAAAGTTCCCTTGTCCTCCGATAAATTTCACATCCTCTTGTCCTTCATCATCGTCTTCATCATACAACCTCTCGTAATCTTCGCCAACTTCTTCGCATGAGTTCCCACTGCGCTTACTCTTTAAAAGTTGTTGCATCATGCTTTTAAGTTCAATGTTTTCGGAGATATCCTTAGTATTTGTGGACTTGAGTTTCCTATCGTATTCTGGGCATGCATTGGCGTTGCTCACTGCGCGGTTCTCAATAAGTTCACTAGCTTCTTCTGCTGTCTTAATCATGAGATCTCCGTTACTCACGGTGTCTAGAGATAGCATGTACGTCGTATCAATACCACGGTAAAAGGTGTTGATCAGATGGGTCTTAGTAAATCTGTGACGAGGACAATCTCTAATACAATCTTTGAAGCGTTCCCATGCTTCATAGAAAGATTCGATTGGTCCTTGTTGAAACTATAAATTCTTGTTCCTAAGAGCGTTGGCTTTTGATTTTGTGAAGAAGTGTGCGAGAAATTGTCCTTTGTGCTCATCCCAAGTGTGGATAAAATTAGGAGGGAGAGACTTCAACCATCGGTAAGCTTTGTCAACTAAGGAGAATGTAAGAGCTTGCACATGAACCAATATTTTAAGACTCCATTGATTCTAGTTGTGCTATGTATGTCCTCAAAGCTTTCGATGTGATCCATTGGGTGTTCTTGAGGTAACCTATGGAATGGATTTTGTTCCATCAAATGATTAATCTGGGACTTAATCTCATAGTATTATCTGTGATTTCCGACATGTTGAACATGATTACGGTCTTGAAAGAAAACATCAGAGCCGTCAGCTTCTAGCATGGTTTTCCCTCTTGGGGCTTGGTTGTTCTGTTAAGCTTGGGCTGCCATAAAATCAGCAATTTCTCGTCGCATAAGTGCGATGTAAGCTTTTTGATAAGCTTGTTGGTTTTGTCCATGAGCTTATCCATCGTCGTCTATCAGTTGTCCATCAGTGTTGAGTTAAGGATTGTTATGCATTTTTATGTATTTTCCTCTGTTCCGACGATTGTTACGTTCAATTCTTGCTAGTTCAACGTTGTCAAAAGCGAGTAGATCGTCAGCTCCTTTGCTTCTTCTTTGCATTCACCTTAAATCAACAAGAAAATTTGTAAGTAACTAAAAATAAAAAAAAAACTTAGACTAAAACTAAATCTAGTTATTAAAGGTAACGTAATTGGTCCTCGACAACGGTGCCCAAAACTTGATACTCAGAGTTTTAACAGTAGAATAACTACTGCAAGTGCACAACAAATCATATAGTAATTCAGGGATCGAATCGAGAGAGACCAATGGTTACACTACTAAATCAAATTCAATGTAAAGCTAAGCGACACTAAAAAAGTTTGTTTGTAAATTTTTGAATCAAAAAGTAAACATAAAGCATATAATAGTTGTATGTAATTAATTAAAGACGCTAGGCATTAATTTTAATCGCATGAATTAGTTATCACTAGACATATGATTGATAGGAAAACAATTAAAATTGTTCTTAAACTCATATCACAATATATAGACTGATCCCCTCTAAGGCGTATCAAATCCCTATGCTAGCAAATATGAAAACTAAACTCTCGTGTGTGTTCAATAAATCTTAGCACGCAGTTTGTCTAAGTCTAATTTGTTCACAAAACGCAGTAACATCTATTATCGCATGCAAAAGACGTTTTGCTCGTCTAAGTTCTATCAGGTTCCTAAACCAACTCTCGTTGCGCCTTAATAACCTAGAATCAGGAAGTATGGTGATTAATCAAGTCCAAGTAGTAAAATCAACATAGATGAAGAACCCTAAGAATACTTCCCTATCAATCAATCTAATCTTAAATTCCTTTGAAACCCTAAAACCTAACAGCTGAATTACTCAGACATATTCTTATCAAAGCAATAAAGAGATGATGAAAATAATTGCATAAAAAAATATTGAGTTTAAGAAACACATTTCAAGAGTAATTGGATCTTCTCATCTAAACCTTACAATATCTCAAAGGCAAAATTAAAATAAAGCGTGGTCTCTAAAAGAGACTAAAAACATGTATTTATAGGTTTGTGACGTTCCCTTACAAAATAGAAAAGATCTTCGCAAATCTAAAATAAAAAGAAAAATTAAACTTCATGATCGGGCAAGCGGGCAAGAGATCGCCCGATCGTATTCTGGAATCGTTCATTCGATGTTAGGATCGATCCGATTTTGGATTTGCAATCGATCCTTTTTGGTCTGTAACTTTTGGTGATAACGGATCGATCGATCGGCACACGAAATCGACCGATCGATGTGAAGATCGACCAATGATGGATCAGTGGTCGATCCAAAAATACTCCGATGATTCCCATAATATGAGATCGATCGATCAATATTCATTTTTCCGCATTCTTTGTTCTCTTGCTTCGAAAACTACATAAGTCATTCATCTATGCCTTAGGACACCACAATGTCTTTTATTACTTGTAAAACAATTAAAGACACATAAAAACTCTATTGGGTGACTACAACTATGGTTTAAAACGTTAAAAACGCCATACATCACCCATTACAAAATATATTTCTTATTCAAATTTATATGAGCCTTTCCATGCTTTCATTAATATCATAACAAATGAACCTTTATGACAAAATATTTAGAGGCGAAAGAGTTTCAGGTGTATATAAACACATGTAAACACACTTTTATTGAATAAGAAGAGAAAGGTTCCGATTCTCTAATTGATAATAACCAAAAGCAATAGCATAATCAAGAAGATAGAATCCTAACATAAAAAGTCTCTAAAAGTCTTCGTACTTAAGATGACATTAAGATGAGTAATACCTAGACATACCATTCACTGAGACGAAGATAGCGAAATGACATAAGAAGATTTTGGTTTCATGATCTCGGCGGTGAAGTTCCCTGAGCAGAGGATTTATGTGGCATAGGTGCTGGTAGAGAAATCATCGAGAAAAACAAGGGAGAATATCAACAACAGAAGTGAGAGCAAGGAGAGGCTTACCGTGAGAGTTTTTGAGTGAGAACGAGACCTTTGTTCCATAATCGTAGGAAACGGCGTAGAAATAAGAAAACATCATTGAAACTAAGTTTCTATCATCTTCCCTTCCATGAAACCAAAATATAAAACCATCCCGACCTGAATATCAACCCGTCCGTGCTTTGACCCGGAATTTTCACCAACGAGAGAGAGATAAGGCGAGTTAGGTTGAAAGAATTAGGGTTGTTTAGTGATACATCTTAAGAAAATAGAAACAATAGAGTATTATATAATCTATTATATAATAGCACAATTTCTCTCCTTCTCATACATCCATCTCATCATCAAAAATAATGAAGTTAACTAAATCGAATTCCTAAACCGGTTTAAAGCAAACCGAAGGGAGATTAATTGGATTGAACTGGGTTCACTGACCAAACCAAAACCAACACAAAATGTCGCATATAGGATGGAGATTGGGCATAATGTCGGCTAAGGGGAGGACGAGGGAATATATCCCTAGATTCTCTCAACTACCAAATATGAAGATAATCATGAGATATTTGCGGATAATGACAAGAGATGTCAATCTCCTAATCTCAAGAGGAAGAGAATCTCACCGACCCAAATCCCTATATACAGAAGACATTCGATATAAGACCTAAGGCATCTGAAACACAAGCAAGAAACACATACTTTAGAGAGTTGTATCGATTATTTGTTCTTAGATTGTCTGAGATCCAAGTCTTTATTCATATTCTTCTCATAATGTTTACTTTTGCTTATCAATAAATCAATCAATATTCACAAATAAACTTCGTTCTTAAATTTCGTAGATCTTCAACGAATCACTAACTTTTGCCCAAACACCCTTTATGTATCTTAGTATTCTATTAAGTAGGGTAAAATCTGATTTGGGTAGTTTGTGCATCTTGTAGCATACAAAACGGACCACAAAATGTATGCTAAGTCTTCTCGGTGTAATCACTACAGAAAACGAGGGTATTCATAAAGTCGGAAGATAGCGTTTATTACAAGTTTTCTATTGTAGATTGCAACATATTTTTTCCATAGCAGTTTGATTCTTAAAACAATATGTTTGTTGTGCGAAAACAAAATTTTTAGCCTCGTGAATTTTTCGTTTTCTCTCGTGTTCCCATTGCAGATCGAAAATATAACGTTATCTTACATACTAAAAAAATATGTAACTTAAAGAATAGTATATACCAAAGTCTGAACTTTTTTTCTCTGCTCATCACTTCATCTTCCCCGCTCACTCTCTCCACGACAGTGATCAATCATCCATTCTTTGTGGTTTAATCCACATCGATTTGTAAATCCCCGCTCAATCAATTAGGTACTCTTATAGTATCATATGTTCTTTCTTAATTAATCGCCTGATTCATAAGTGTCATTGATTCGTCTTATTCATCAGTTAGATACTCTTTGATTTCATACTCTCATTGATTCGCAATTTTTGTGTTTAATCACATAGATTCACGCTTTTCTTTGTTCAATCAAACACTTCATGAATTTATATTTGGATTGATCACACATCCGCTCGTTTTATCATTTGATTTACATGCTTGTTGGGTTTTGCGGATTTGGGAAGTATATTTTTGTGATATTGTATTATTGTGAACACGATTTTCAGTTTTAGATATTCCATTTTATGTATCAATTTCATAAATGCCGCCAAAGATAAGAGGATGAGTACATGTTGCTTTTCGTCGAATTTAACTAACTAAAGGGTTAGATCTGATAGTAGTTAAAGAGGCGCCAATGAAAAAGACAAAACCCCTAGTAAAGAAGGTACTATTGGTAGAAGAGAAGAGGACCCCAAAGAAGAAGACACCAGGAAAAAGGTCGCTAATAAGAAGAAAACCATAAAGGGAAAATTAATCAAGCCTAAAGTAGTAAAGTGGTTAAAAAAGGAGAAGTTTTGGAAGACATTGCCGATCAAGTTCAAGCTCATAAGAATTTAGAAGATGAAGTTGTTAATGTAAAGGCGGAGGAAGTAGTGATTGAGGTTGAAGGTACAAAATATATAATGGATGAAGATGTTCAAGAGAAAAAAGGTATTGAGGAACATTTATCCGATAAAGAGATGTTGAGGAAGAAGGACTCGAAAAGAAATTGTCGGATAAAGAAGATGGTGAGAAAGATGGACTTCCGAAAGAATTGTCTGATAAAAAAGATGGTGAGGAATAATTTTTTGAGATAAAATTAGGTGAGAAGAAAGTTGAAAGAGGATCAAAATTTAAGTTGAAGTTGCTGCCAATATGGAACAAAATGAGGCATAAACTACTGCTAACACTTAGATTCCTAGCACATAAGGATTTCAAACAGAAGAGAGAGAGAAGTGAAAGAAAAAAGAAAATACAACTAACAAAGATGCTTTAGTGACTAAATATCCTAATGAAAAGGTTACAATGTCTTTCAATGAGTATGGCGAACATGTTGGAGCTAGTTTTTGTAACGTTGTCGTCTTTTCTTGGCCCTCTTGCGAGGGAACACGTTCCAGTAACATTGTCTGATTGGAGAAAACTTGATAAAGTGTTTAAGTATACCATATGGAGGAAATCCATGTATGTTTGACCATTTAAGCATTTTAACTTGTAAATATGTTTGATCTTCGCATATTTTGATGCACGGGAGGTTTGACATGAAAGAAGAGTGGCAAAAAGATGACATTATGAAGCAGTTGGGAAGTTTGTGGAGGGGGAATATTATCAAAATGCCATAAAAATAAAAGATCTTTCGGTGAATGCCATTTAAAAGGCTTTCGGTGAATGCCACAATGGACACTATTGATGCAACAAAAAGTCGAAAATACCCTTGACTACTGTGAGACAAAAATGTGGCGGGAGATATATAATAAATGTGGAGTTGATTGGTATTAACGAGAGGTGACAAGTTTGGTGATAATGATGAAATTTCATTAATTAAATTGTACAAGCTTTGTGGTAATAATGAAATAAAAACAATAATTTTTTTTAGGGAAAATTATGAGAAATGCCACAGCGAGATAATATATTATGATAAATGCCACAACAAACAAACCTTTTAGGTAGTGC
>OVAT01000016.1:0-25078 GCA_900406305.1 Cochlearia officinalis
GGTTGATGAAACCTCAAATTTGAGGTTCCTTTTTGGAGATGCTCTTATAATACAATGGTAACTAATGGAAAAAACCTTTGATTCATCGGTAACCATTATAACTCACATTCATATTCTCTTCACTCAAGGTATCAAAGTAGAATCCTTCATACTCAGTCAAATAAAAACATCATTCACATTCATTCGCTATTAAAAAAAAATGGTAAACAAGGAACCGGTTTGTCAGCAGCTTCAAGATTGCATCTCCTGTTCTGAAAGAAATATCATGGGTTCATTAGGTACTGGCAGAGTTATTGAGCTACTAGTGAGCATCAAGATAATTGTAGCTAATATTGGACGATCCGTAGGATGTTCTTGAACACATAAAAGTGCGATATGAATGCATCGAGTAACTTCATCTCTTTGGTAATTTTCCCTAAAAGTCGGATCCAAAAGTTCTAAAGCCAAACCCTTTCTCCATAGTCTCCAAGCCTAGCAGAATATAATGTATGATTGCACACATTAAATCAATCAACAATCTTTTATCTTTGGGCATAATGGTTAAAATAGACAAAAAAATACTAACATGTGTAACCAAATTGCCAGTAGATTCATTTATTTGATAGAAGCTACTATTGGAAATCCCACATATAATTTCCAGAACCAACACTCCAAAGCTATAGACGTCTGATTTCATGGAGAACTGACCGTGCATAAAATATTCTGGTGCCATGTAACCGCTATAAGAAAAGACATAGCAAAACTTGAGTTTACAAGAGGAGATCAAAGGTTCATTAAAGTTTAAATTATAAGCACAAGTACTCCACACATACAAGGTTCCAGCTATCTTGCTAGTATCGGCTCGAGTTTGTTCCATCCCAAAAATTCTTGCCATGCCAAAATCTGCAATTTTTGGGTTCATTTCATCGTCTAAAAGAATATTGCTGGCTTTGAGGTCACGGTGTATGATTGTGAGTCGTGAATCTTGGTGGAGATAGAGGATCCCTCGAGCTATCCCTCTAATAATATTGTACCGTTTAGACCAGTCCAACTGGTATTGCTTCATCTTGTCTGCGGATATATTAATTTCAGTCATTCGTTAACTGATTGACAATAAATCCAACTTACAAGATTGGACAATAAATCGTAGAACGTTAACAAACCGAAAAGGAAATAATCGAGGCTTTTGTTAGACACAAACTCATAGACGAGTATCTTCTCTTCCCCTTCTAAACAAAATCCAAGAATCTTAACAAGATTTCTATGTTGAAGCTTTGCCACAACAACAACCTCATTCGTGAATTCTTTCAAGCCTTGTCCTGAATTTCTTGATAGCCTTTTCACTGCGATTTCAGTTCCATTTGGAAATGTACCCTACATTATATATATACTACATTATATATACTAGATAAGGATTCGCGTATACGCGAGATTGTAATACAATTTTTCTAAATCCATAAAAATCTTAAATAAAAAATTAGAAAAACATTCAGAATAATAGTTTAAACAATATTGAGAAAATTGTTACATATTTTTATTGTATGCACTGTATCCCAGTGATTAGAATAACCATTATGAGAATGTATATAGTTTCATTATAGCGACATAAAACTTACCTATATTTTTTATATAAATAATTACAAATGTATGATAAACAATATTATAAATAAAGTTTTAATATATTATAAATACATTTTTGATAGATAAAAAATGTATGATATATAAATTTTAAATGTAAGAATTCATGGATGTACCTTATTAATCTTTTGTCATGTTTGCTATTTTAATAAAATCATTGTAATAGAAAATTTCAAGTAGTATTTGATCAAATTTTTGTTCTATAGAGGTAATTTATGATAGATAAAAAATGTATGATATATAAATTTTAAATCTAAGAATTCATGGATGTACCTTATTAATCTTTTGTCATGTTTGCTAGTTTAATAAAATCATTGTAATTCACCTCTCTTTAATTTTATATGATACTTATTATGATTGGAGATTTTATAGTTTAAGTGCAACTCTATATTGTTGTGAAACTAAAGTTATATTCAATTATTTTTCATAAAATTAAAATTTTAATAACATTAGACTTAAGATTAAATTATAATATGTAATTTTTCTTTGCTTTTAGGATCGTAACTATATTATAATCTTATTATAACTTTAAATTATTATTGTTTTTCAAAATTCTTATTGAATAATATGATTAATTTCATGTTAATTTTTGCATATTTATTTATTTTTGGGAGAATTACAAAACTACACCATTTGAATTACATTTCACAAAACTACACCTAAACACTAAAAATTAAATCCAAATAAACCCTACCCACACAATCCTACCCCCTTAATACTATACCCTAAACACTAATTAGCGAACCCAAATGAAAAGATTTTAATTTTGATAATTTTTTAAAGGGTAAATCAAGCTTTTAAAATTTTGAATGGGTGTAAATATGTGAAAAAATTGAATTAGGTAGAGTTTTGTAAAGAAAGGAAAGAAAATGTGTAGTTTTGTGAATTCCTCTTTATTTTTTGTTTTTATTTTTAATATAAACTTTTTAATTGTAATTTTTTCGCATTTATTTTAATGTATAATGTATTTGTTTTTTTTTTGACAACAATATAATGTATTTGTTCAAAAATTGAAATTTACATATTTATCTAAATATGATGGATTGAAATTTTTTAGGTGTCAAAATTTTAACGGTAAACTTGACATATGTCACGATCATATTACTAAGTTTTAAAACCAAGTTTTATGTAATAAGATATGTGAATGTTTTATTTATATTTATAGAGAGTAACAAACAAATAAAGAATGTTGAGATATTTCATACCTTGTAAACTTCACCAAACCCACCTTGACCGATTTTGTTCTTGCGCGAAAATTTACCTGTTGCGTCTTCGAGTGTCTTGAAATCAAACTGCAACGACTGTGGACTCGTGATATCATCATCAACTGCAAAATTGGACTTATGAACTGTGTGTATATATGTATATGTGTGACTAGTAAAACTTACTCACTTTTGAGTTTTGTTGTTTTGGTTGATTTTCTCCTCCGGTAAAAAACAAAACCTATAGAAAACAATGCCACCATTATTGCTGCTACGACTAAAACCGTTATTAAAGGTCCTTTGGAGATTGATTTTGCATCTGCGCAACAAAAGCAATCCACGTTTGAAGCTGATATAGCATATATGAATCCTTATAGGATTGAATAAAATATAAGTTGTTTGGACAATGAAATTATATATTTTCGAAAATACAAAACAAATCGCTAATACATAAAAGATATGGACTAAATCTTACCTCTCTTGGTTGCGTTGGGCAGGTGAGGCGGGGGAGGCATGGATTGAGGGCCTAGAGGTACTTGAGGGTCTTCAATACTTTGAGGAGGTGGCGAATGTGTTATGTTGTCAAACAAACCAAAATATGCGAAAATATCCCACCGGAAATAGCAGGTGGGCCTCTCAATACCGGCCCCTTGCTTTCCATTGCAACATTGTTGGAATCTACGAACATTGGCTCGAAGACAGATGTCACAATCCTTCGAAGATATCCCAGGAATACAGAGCATAAGAACGTATATATTCAAGAAACGTGTCCAAGGGGTCATATCTGCCTTGAAGTACATGCCTGCGGGCGATCTTGGAGTTGAAGAGGAAGTGGCGACTATCATACGTTCCATGAATTCCTCCCATATTATGTTAAACTCCGTAATGTTACCAGTGATATCATCATTACTATATTGTATTTCGTTTGGCTCTAGATCGATGGAGTCGTAAAACGAGCGGTTGGAGTAACGAACAAAACATATCGTTTTATCACCTTTCCAGCTGTCACCTCTCCAGTCAAACGAATCGGTTTGGTTGGGACAATTTTCTAATAAGTCAGTAGACGCAGATCGGATACAATCTGTACAAATCTTTTGATCAGTCCCAGGGATACAGAGGCCCAAAGCATAGATTTTTCCAGTACCTTGACCAATTGAACCGTTGTAAAAGCCATATCCAGCCCTGAAGTTTGTGACAAGAGTTACCAGGATGAGACGACGATTTTGATCATATGTACCCTTTGGTGTGAAATGCAGTGAATCCCCGCAAGTTTTTGCAGACACAGTGCAAAAACTAACCGCAAAGACCAAACACATGAATGAAAAGAAACTTTTAAAAGACATTTTCGAAAAAGATTGAAATAGAGATAGGAGGCAAGAACGTTTGAATACAATGGTTTAATTACAAATAAAGTGTTTAGATTTAACAAATAATTTTCTACAAATAGTTTGATGGCTTCAACTAAGATAGAGAAACAATATCATCGTTGACAATGGCCGTTTCCAAAATTACAAGTTGCTAAATATATAAACATTAAACAACAAATAGGACAATCTTTTAATATTTATATATTTAAGCTATGCATTAAAAATAGGACACTATGCGAAAGGAAGAGATAATATCAGCAAAATGTAAAGTATAATCACATGAGGCCAATGAATGATCAAAGACTGAAGGGCTATTCGTTTGTCCATTTGTTATTTACGTTCAAATGGTTCATTCAAGTGATCATCTCAAAGATCTATTTGAATGATGTTCGTTTTTTTTTTTTTTTATTCACATGATTCATTTAAATGAATCTTTGTTTGTTTGGTTTAAATCATATGCATTTCCATCTTCATCTACATGTTTACAATATGAAAATGACTAAAATACCCTTGACTTAATCTATTTACATTTTAGTCTTAGTTTTATTTATACAAATTTTAATTTTTGATCAAATATATATTTAAAACTAAATAATTTTGATTAATATTTTTGACATTTATAAATTATCATTTTCATGAAATATATATTGTTAATAATTTNTGAAATATATATTGTCAATAATTTTATTAGAAAACCGTGAAATCGGATTTTCAGAGAAAATCGTAAAATTATGGTTGTTTTTTTAACAACAACCATAATATCACGTTTTTAGCAAAAACAACGAAATCATGTTTTCAGAGAAAATCGTGAAATAGCTTTTTCGACAAAACCCGTGAAATCAAGGTTTACAAACAAAATCGTCCAGACGAAAACCGCGAAATCGGATTTCCAGACGAAAACCGCGAAATCGCGTTTCAGGGCGAAAACCGCGAAATCGGGTTTCTGGACGAAAACCGCGAAATCGGGTTTCCGGACGAAAACCGCGAAATCGGGTTTCCGGACGAAAACCGCGAAATCGGGTTTCAGGGCGAAAACCGCGAAATCGCGTTTCAGGGCGAAAACCGCAAAATCGGGTTTTTGGACAAAAACCGCGAAATCGGGTTTCCGCAAAATCTGAAAATTTTGATTTTTACAAAAAAAATAAAATCGCGTTTTATGACACCTTCCCAAAATGTGATTAATCTTAAAATCAATTTTTAGTGAATTTAGTTATTAATTTTTGATTATTATATTTTTATTTAAATGATGGTATATTGGTCATTTGCAAATTTTTAATTGATCATTTGCATTCAAATGATCCAATTTGGTCCATTTGAAAATTTTGCCTAAATTTTTAAAAATCATTCAAATGGTTCATTTGAATATTCAAATGATTCATTCCGATGGTGTCATTTTTGACAATAAACGAACGTCAATTTTCATTCTCATCTAAATGGATCATCCGAGTGAACAAACGAACGGGCCTTGACTTGATTTCAAGTTTCCACTTCCATAGTAAAATCATTATGTCAAGAGAAGCAAGAGTTGAGAGGATAGCCCCACGAATTCGTGTAGCAACCCGTTTCCAGAGATCTAAGACCATCTCCATCCATTTAAAATCCAATAAATCCTTTAAACAAAAAATATATTAATATTTTAATATAATTACTTACACAATTAAATTTTAAATCATAAAAACAATATAAACCAATCACAACTCTACATTTGTAAAATTGAGTTTCTTAAGATTTTGCAAAGTTTGTAAAATAAAGGACTCTCTTCTTTCTCTCTTGTGTTTTTATTATTTTTATCTTAAAAACCCATTAAGAAATCCCTACTCAGGATGCCCTAAGAGCATCCCATTGGTATATGTTAAGAATCTCATATCTCAATTTCACCTCCGTAAGATACGCTTTAAGTATCTTACCCATAATATATATTAATAGTTTTATTCTAATTTTTTATTAATATTTTAAAACATATTAATTTAAATATAACATTTCGTTGTAATAATTACTTATATTTTTTAAATAAAAAAATAATAACATAAATATTTATTAACACCGAATGAATTCGTAAATATTTCTGGATATTTTTGTAAGTTTTGGGTATCTGAAATACCTGAATGTATAAACAGCAAATACCCGAATGTATAATTTAATTATATTATTTTCTAATTTAGATTTCAAAGATATAAAATTTAATTATATCATATTCTAATTTAGATTTCAAAGATATAAAATAGAATTATATTATTTTCGAATTTAGATTTCAAAGATATAAAATTTAATTATATTATTTTCGAATTTATTTAAGGGAGTTTTGGTTGAATTATCAAGAATATATATAAATTTGAAAATTAACCTTTTATCAAGTAACAAGACAAATATATCTTAATGAATTTTGCTAATTTCTTTTACAAAACGTGATATATATATTTGGTTTATTTTTTGTAGTAAGAATATAATATTTTGAGTTAAAATTAGAGGCTTTTGAAACCAACTCATGTTTTAAATGTGTAAAGGTTCATCATATCATAGAATAATCATATATTGGGTCTTTTTACAAGTTAACTTTTCTAATAACAAACAACATCAAATACAGTAAGTTGTAACAATAAAATTAACCAAATTTCATTTTCTTCTATTCAAATGTTACAATCACAAAATATAATCACCTTTATACTTATCAATTTTTTGTGATGTGTTTCATAGGTTATTTTTAAAATTTATATATTTTATTTTTGATAATTTATCAAGTAAAAAGATTAGTTTTCAAACTTTCTAGTTTTCTAAATAAATGAAGTTTAAAGAATATTTTTTCTAATTTCCTCTTTATTTAATAATAATATAAATTATTAATTTTGATATGGACAAAAGTCAAATCACATCTTAAAAGAGTTAGTTTTCAAAAAGAAAGAAAAAATATCAACTTTTTAAAATTTTAAACACAAATGAGTCATTTTCCAAATTTTCTATAAAATAAAAAACAAAAACTAGTATTATATTATATGCAAAATCAAGAACTAAGTCAAGATTCGTTCGTCATTACTTTGGTGTTTCCTCATATATTCTAACGTGGTGGACAATGAAGTTGCAAATCCAAAATAGCATAAAGACAATTGACTTTGTCGTGATGCACATTTGTTACTCGCGTCTTTTTTCTAGGCCTCTTTAAGTCAACAAAATTTTTCTCCATGTCAAGATTTTCAATATCATGTTTCTTAAAAAAGAAGACACTTTAACCATAAGTGAATTCCATCCATCATCTCCAAACTTTTGCATTTGTCGCTTAATTGATCAATGACATACCGTTCAACATATTTTGATCTCTTCTTTGCAAAGCCATAGACAAGCTATCCATAATTCCAAGAAGGTGAACCATCATTTGCAGATAAAACACAAAATCAAAGTTTTGGAAGTATCCGAAAATCTCATATGCTTGACGTCTTTTCGAGTGTTCTACACCTTCATTTTGTACATACTTAAACACTTGAACAATGGAAGAAAATAACTCAATCAAACTCAAAAGAGTTTTATAATGAGAACCCCGACGAGTGGCCACTGGTGTTTAAAGAGAAACCTCTTGATTTAATCCTTTTCCGGTATTGATTTCACCATCACCAATTCTTTTCTCAAACGTTTCTCTATGGCTTTCTCGGATCATATCTTTCCTTTTGCACGAAGCTCAGACCAAATTCAACAACAGGGAAATCATATCAAAAAAGTTTCCAACCTCAAAATGTTTTTTTGCGACCGCTACAACAACGATCTGAAGTTGATGAGCAAAACAATGGATGTAATAAGCTGATACGTTATCTTTTGAGACAAATGATCGTAGTCCATTGAACTCAGCTTTCATATTACTTGCTCCGTCATAGCCTTGTCCTCTAACTTTTTTAATGCTTAACTCATATTTAGCAAAGAAAGAATCAATAGCATATTTCAAAAACTTTGAATATGTCTCGCTCACATGATTAATACTCATGATCTTTCTTTGACTATCCCACTCTTATCAAAAAATCGAAGAACTATCGCCATTTGTTTTTTATCAGAAACATCAGCACATTCATCCACCAATAGACCAAATACATCATGATCGATCTCTTCAATAATAGATTTGACGAGTTCTTGTGCAAAACAATGAAAAATATCTTTTTGGATCTTAAGATACATCATCTGGTTGTTTCCATGAGCATTATCTAAAATCACCTTACCCACAACTTCGTTTTGTTCATCGGTGTATTTAAAAAGTTCCACAAAATTTCCTCTATTAGCAGATTTTTCCCTCTCATCATGACCTCGAAAGGGTAAACCTTGATGCAATAACAATCTGGAAGTATCAATTGAAGCATTCAACCGAATTCGATACTCATTCTTCGTGATATCATCTTGTCTAACCAAAGCATGTTTGATAGACTGATTTTGATTCATCAAATTTTCACACTTCATGACAACATTGTTATGAAAAACTATTAACTTTTCCCACATGTTCTGAAAGTTTTATAAACTTGTTCCAGCTAGAAAAACCTTTAGTTGTCCAAGCATCGTTTCTTTCGCTTTTACCGGCATTATCTCTAAACAAAAAACAACATAGGAAAAAACAGCTTCCTTCTTCACGCTAAACTCTAGCCAATTACTATACTTATCAAACCAAGCAAGATTAAATCGCCTCATTATGCCACCTATCGATTTTTGATTAAAAATATGACCACGAGGTTAGCAAGGACCTCTAATCAAATATGCACGTATCACTTCATCTCTTTGATTTGGATGATATCTGAAATTATTTCCTGATCCGCTGGATCTTCCCACGATAGATTATCTAATTCAATTTGAGATGATGATGGAGCTCTTCTTTTCAAAAACGTTTCCATAGCTATATATGCAATATATTAAAAATATGTGAGATTAATGTTATGAAAGTCACAACTTTATAATACAGGCAATTTTTTTTTAAAAAATTAGTAAATTCATGACTTATAAAGAATCAAATTCGTAAAGTATGTTTTCCTGAAACGATTAGCGAAGCAGAAGACTTGGAAAACTAAAAGACCTGAAACGAGATAGACGATTTTTTTCCTGCAACGTTTCAACATGTGTTTGGAGATAACTATGTTGTTTTACAGATTTGAGAGGCTTTTAATTATATTGGGCTAATAAATCACATAAATTGTGCCTAATCAATTTATTATTTGTTATTTGTGTCTTGATCAAAAAGAAACAAGAAAACAAAAATTAATGGGGGTGTCAAAACATATATTACTAAATTATTCTATTAACAAACTATATAATATTAGAGAAATAATGGGGTGTCACATGAACCCCTTTTTCTCTTAATAGATCCGTCATTGATCACGGTTTTATCATGGGATTCGGGATCGAGTTAACCGTCACACTACGGACGATCTTAAGAATTAAGGAAAGAGGTTAGTTCGACTCCGTGAAAATTGTTTTCTCAAAACGTTTTCAAACCAATTCTTGTTCGGATTTAATCGTTTATTTATAAAAGTATATATGAAAATTACAATTCGATTTATGCACTCCAACAAAAACGAATTACATGTTAACTAGCCTTGGATTGTGACAAAAAAATGTTAACTATGAAGATGCAACTAGTAGTTGAGGAGCATCTGGGAACTAAGGCAACATCAGGAGCCTGGAAGTAGAGTTGATGGTTGGTATGAAGTTTCCTTAAAAGAAGATGGCGTGGAAAAATAATATTTGAAGAAGTCCATCAAGATTTCTTGGAATGAATCGCAAGAAAAGATATATGGGAATATATTATTTTAGGCGATATGGAAAAGAGGTTAGAATTAAGAATATTTCCTAAACAAAAATATGGAAATATTCTTTTAAGATTTGCTATTAAATAGATTTGGAAGATTTTTATTTGTTAAGGTTTTGTTGTTGGCGTGTATTTAAGGGAAAAGAGTGATTAGAGTTTGTTAACACTCCTTGCCGCATTAATCACGTTATGTTTTTCACTGAGAGCTTTTATTAAAAAGAGAGGTGAGTATTCTTCGATACAATCTGTTAGGGTTGTAATCGGATTGTTTAGGGGATTAGAAACGTCTGGGACACTAGAGTTATTGTGTAATATCCAGTTCACGAATTTTTTTTAGCATAAGACAATTGTGAAGAGTTTCTAATAAAGATTAAACGTTAGACTCGACGTTTTCTGAGTACTTGATTGTTTTATCAGCGTCCTGAGGTTCTCATACTTTTACAATTGGTATCAGAGCACAACATCTAACAAAGAGCGTGTGTTTCTTTACAACATGTGAGATCTGTGACAAAAGGTATAGAGAACTCACAACACTACATGCCGAAAACAAGTTGCCGATGCTGAAAGCCCAGAACTATGGGTGGTGGAAAGTCCAAATCAAAGCGATAATATGAGGAATCGATGAAGATGCGTTGACAACATTTGAAAAGGGATGGGAAGAACCCATGGTGATGGGTGAAAAAGATAAAGAAATACCCAAGCCCAAGAAAGACTGGACTGATGAAGAAAAGGTTGCCTTGAAATTCAACAACAAGGCCATGTCAGTCATCTGGTCCTCCCTGTCAAAAGATCAATTCACCAGAGTATTGGGATGCACCACAACCAAACAAGCATGGGATGCCTTGAAAACATTCTATGAAGGAACATCAGATGTTCGCAGAACCAGACTTGATAACCTGACATATGATTTCGAGACCTAAACCATGAAAGAAACTGGCACCATCGATGAACAACGATAAGTTAAGTGCCATAGCTAATGAAGCCAATATGATGGGCAAAGTCTACAAAGACAAGAAGTTGGTAAAGAAATTTCTGAGGAGTCTACCATAAAATTTTCAAACTCACAAAGCTGCTATTAAGTTGTCTAATAACTCTGACGAGATGAAATACGATCAAGTGGTTGGAATGTTACAAGCATATGAGATGCAGCAGAACAAGAAGATGAGCACTAAAGAGAAATCCATTGCCGTGTTATCTGAACAGAAAACACCTCAGACGAGTGAGTTTGAGGATCAAGTGGGTCTGATCGTTAAGAAATACTTCAAGAAGATGGAACGAGGTAAACGAATGTTCGGCACTTCTGGATTCAGACCATAGGCGAAATCAGAAGGTGAGCGGGCTAAAAGATCAGAACTCAAGTGTCATTGAGTGTCAGAGACATGGTCACTACAATAATGAATGTCCTAATCTCAAAACTAAAGAAGGAATCCAGTGTTTTAAATGCAAAGGATATGGTCATCTCAAAAGTGATTGTGGGAGATATGGACACATTCAAGCACATTGTCTATACTTCAATTGATGTGAGAAACCTGATACGTCAAGGTATGTATCAGCCCGATATGAAAGATCGCAACAGAGTGTGGTTAAGAAAAGAGGATATGTATTGTTATACCTCTCTCACATTTGAAGACCTTGACTCATATTCTGAAGAAACCAAGTGGTACTTCGACAATAGATGTTCCAGACGCATGACAGGTAATTCTGATAATAAGAACAATTATGAGAAGATGTCTGGTGGTAAAGTCACATTTGGTGACGAAAGAAAAGGAAAGGGAAAGCTGAAGGGCGATATGAAACCATAGCTAATAAACGTCAACCTGGTGGACGGACTGAAGGTTAATCTGATCATACTAAATCAACTGTGTGATGATGGGATGTTTGTGACATTTACCAAGCGAGAATGTCAAGACGTTGATGAAGCAAGTAATGTGAAACTCAGAGAATCTCGCTCAGCAAAAAACTGCTAAATGTGGAAGCCAAGCATCAAATGTTTATCAACAGCTAAATCAAACGATGTTCAACTCTGGCATCAGCGACATGGACATATGAATACCAGGACGATGATGAAACTTTCCAGACAAGAAGTGGTGAAGGAATTCTAAAACTCAAGAACGAAGTTGCATTTGTATGCGGTCCATGCTCTCAAGGGAAACAAGTAAAGGTTCAACACAAGAGTATTCCTGACATACGATCAAAGAAGGCTCTTGATCTAATGCACATGGACTTGATGGGACCCATACAAGTAGAGAGTATCTGAGGGAAAAAGTAGGTGTTCGTGATTGTTGATGACTATACACGATTTACATGGGTCAGATTCCTAAGGGAAAAATCTGAGACACTAAGCAACTTCGAGATTCTTGCACTTCAGCTCGAGAATGAAAAGTGGAGCATTAAAGCCATCAGGACTAATCACGGTGGTGAATTCCAGAATGATGTCTTCTCCCCGAAGTATTTTGTGGAGAACAAGGAATAACTCATCAGTTCTCTTCTCCCCGAACTCCTCAGCATATTGTAGTTGTAGAACGGAAGAACTTGACACTTCGGGAAATGGCCAGAGTTATGCTTCATGGGAATCAGGTACCTAAACACCTCTAGGTTGAAGTTGTCAGTACTGCATGTTACATCATCAACCGGATATATGTTCGCAAATGTACAGTCATGACCCCATATGATATGTGGAAAGGGAAGACACCAGTAATGAGCTGCTTTCATGTCTTTGGGTGTGTATGTTACATCCTGAATGATAAAGATTAGCTTGGGAAGTTCGATTCCTAGAGTGATGAAGGTCTGTTTCTAGGTTATTCAGGAACCAACACTACATACCGAGTTACAACAAAAAAACCAGGATGGTGATGGAGACTATCAATGTGGTGTCTGATGAAGCATCTGCTTATCAGAAAGAAATTAGGGAAGTGGATGTGTCTCGGGAGGGTGACAAAGAAAATAGAGCACCAGAGACTCCATATTTTGACCACTCATATTCAGAGGAAAGTGATCCAGAGCCATCTACACCTCGTGTACATAAAAATCACTCCCAGAAAGATGTGATTGGAAGCTTACACAGTGAGCGTGTAACTCGGCATAAACATATCAACTTTCAAGAGATTGTAAGAATTACCAACTTCGTATCAAAGATAGAACCCAAGAATCACATCGAATCTCTTCGAGATGAATTTTGGATCGGGTCAATGCATGAGAAGATTCAAAATTTTATCAAAAGCCAAGTGTAGGATTTAACACCTAGGACAGAGAACATCAATGTTGTGGGTACTAAATGGATCTTCAAGAACAAGAGTGACGAACACGGACATGTTATCAGAAACAAAGCGAGGTTAGTGGCACAAGGATACTCCCAAATCAAGGGAGTTGATTTTGATGAATCCTTCGCACCAGTGGCCAGATTAGAATCAATCAGTTTCATGTTAGGAATGACATGTCACATGAATGTACGCCTACACCAAATGGATGTCAAAAGTGCTTTCTTAAATGGGGTAATACAAGAAGAAGTTTATGTTGAACTGCCGAAAGGTTTTGAAGATCCATAACATCCTGAGTACGTATACAAGCTTAAGAAGGCTCTCTATGGATTGAAACAAGCACAAAGAGCCTGGTACGAAAGACTCATGATCTTTTTATTTGAACAAGGGTATCAACTAGGAAGTGTTGACAAAACATTCTTCACGTACACCAACGAGTTGGGATTTCTGGTGGTTCAGATTTTTGTGAATGACATCGTTTTTGGTGGCACAGATTAGAAGCTAGTTGATCAGTTCGTGAACATCATGACTTAAAAGTTTGATATGAGTATGGTAGGAGAGATGAACTACTTTCTAGGTCTTCAAGTCAAGCAGGCAGATGATGGCATTTCAGTTTCACAAAGCACGAATTCTAAGAACTTGGTCAGGAGATTTGGTCTTCAAGACAACTAATTAGCCAAAATTCCGATGAGCACAACAACTAAGTTATATGTCGATGAAGAGGGTGAATATGTTGATGAGAGAACTTACATGGGATGATAGGAAGCTTGCTTTATCTTACAGCAAGTAGACCTGATCTATGTATGAGCGTTGGTATGTGTGCACGGTACCAATCTAAACCAAAGATGTCTCATTTGATTGTCGTGAAAAGGATCACCAAGTATGTCAAAGGAACAACTGATATGGGTCTCTACTACACCAAGGAGACAAATGCTCATTTGGCAGGATACGATGATGCATATTAGATTGGAAGTCTGGATGATCGAAGAAGCACAAGTGGAGGATGTTTCTTTATGGGAAATAATCTCATCTCATGGCACAACAAGAAACAAAACAGTGTTTCTCTCTCTATTGCAGAATCAAAATACATAGCTTTGGGAAGTTGCTGCACACAACTCATGTGGATGAAACAGATGGCAAATGACTATGGTATGAACTCATATATTCTTCTTGTTCATTGTGATAACAAAATTGGCATTGATATATCTAAGAATCTTGTACAACACTCACATACCAAATACATTGACATTAGAAATCATTTTGTGCGTGAACTGGTTGAGGAGAAACTGATAGTTATAGATCATGTGAGCAATGATTTTCAACTGGCTGATATTATGACTAAACCCTTGGACTTCAATCGATTCGTCGATTTGAGGAAGTCTATAGGTGTTTGCGAAATCTAACTTTTTTCTTGAGTTGAGATACATGTGATAGGAGGCGGATAATGTACAATGTTCATAACAACATCAATCGTCACAAGTAACATCAAACATCAAATGCCTGATGGAAAAGAGTTGCATGTTTCACCGTTCTGAGAATCCATCTGTACAATTCTTTTAAATTCGGGGGTACAAAGAGTTGAGGATGAGGAAATGAAAAAAAAATATGTGTGTGTGTATGATTCTTGATGAACCTGAGAAGTCATGTGATGGTTCTCAAGTAGCTGAATAAAAGTTCATAATTGGAATCTTGAAGAAGTTGAGAAGTCAAGTGATGGTTCTCAAGCGGCTGATCAAAAAGGTCCTCATCCAAAGGAAATTCCAGCCGCCTTGGACAAATAGAGAAGGTTGAAAACGGCATCGATCATCATAATAAAGGTGGAGGATTGTGAAAGCTAGACATCAGGTAGTTGATGCTAAGAAGGAATTCATCATCATTATGAGCATTGTACAAAGTCCTACTCCTAAAGTCAAATTGTTTCTCAGCCTCTTGGGGCAGTTGGTAGGAAGGTAACAAACGAACGCTAAATTTATAACAGTTGCTCATATGGTCTATCACTTTTAGGGTCACTTACAGTTCATGTCATGATAAGATTCTATGTTTAAGTGGTCTTAATAGTGACTAACAGGCTTGAGATAATCTAACCTAGATAAAAAGGAAAAAATCACATGAAAAGAAAAGGAAACGAGTTGTGTGTGTTTCTCCTTGAATGTTTTGAAAGTTTTGTGTAAGTGATTTCAGGCCAAAAATCAGGTACATGCCCAACAAGAGATACATGCCCAACAAGAGACAAAATGAGCAAATTAGGGCTTTGTGGTATAAAAGGGGTAACAAGAAAGGAAGTCTCATCAAAACCCTAAGAAAGTAACCAGCCGCACAAAGTTGAATGTCTTCATATCAGGAATCAAGAACCTAGCTCGTCGATTCTCGCCAACTCCACATCTCAGATCTGATTTTTCATCATCAACACCAATCGAATCTCCAATGGTCATCATCAAAGAGATATCCGAAGAACATGAGGTCGGAATTGAAGCTTCCACTCAAAAGGAAGCCCCGAAACTTCAATTAGAAGAGAAAGAAATCAGAGAAGACGATGGAACAGATGTCCAAGCAGCTGAGATCCAATCAGAGATGGATCCGATCCATGCGCATGTGGCCACTTAGAAGGAAGTCGAAGAGTCGACATACGATGTGGAGCAGAGGAAAGACAAGGAACCTGTCGTGGAGGTTTCGTCATCAACATCTCCACCGGTTAGTACTCGACAAGAGGATATAGCATCACGACCCAGGAGGAAATCTCAGAGATCTGTTGGACCATCGGAGACTAGGAAAGAAAAACCTAAAGCTGAAATGAACAAGAGGAAGGCAAGAGTTCCTAAAGAAAATGGCTCAAGTGGACTTTTCGAGACCGCCACTGCGCATCAGAACTTTGAATCCTATCTCTGCAGGCAGTTCATCCACGAACGAGGAGAATCGGACATCAAGAACCTAAATGAGGTACGGGAGCTGCTTGATGGGATAACTCTTGAACTCTGTTGAGGATGTAAGTCCATACGACAAGGAGTTGGTATTCAAGTTTTGGGCACATCTACCTGCGGTGAAGATTGAGGAGGAATCTATTCGAGTGTGGGTAAGGGGGTTTACAACGAATTCTCTCTTGACGCCATTAACAGTACGCTACGCGCTCCGACACTCACCAATGATGAACGTCGTGAGTACCTCAAGTGCACTGTTGGTCTGAAAGATAAGGATCAAGCTGAATTCCTCACATCCAAAAGGCACTCTTCTCTCTCGACTCTGAATGTGTCACAACTGGATAGTGACAAGGTTGCTCTGTACAATATCTGCAGTTGGAATTGGACGCCTGTGAAAAGCCCTGAAAACATAGTTGCATACAGGGCTAAGCTGGTATATCAGGCAGTTGACAAATCACCCATAGATCTTGGGAAGATCATTTATGACACTGTGTTGAGAATGTCCAAGGGTTGTGATGCCAAGTTCCATCTCCCATATCCATCGCTGATCATGATACTGCTTCAGAATCAAGGATTTGGTGTATCAGTACCAAGGCCCAAGCGTTAGAAGACAACAACTTATAGGCCTCCAAGAGTCTGGTCACCGGAGAAAGTTGAAGCTACCTAATCTGCCTCGCGTAATGCTGAGAGAGCGGAACATAGAGCAGAGATTAAGATTCTTCAGGATGCCTTGGCTACAGGTAATTAACTCACTCTTTCATTATGTTAAGTGTGTAAATGTTTTTGATTGATTTGTGCTGTCAAGCAGGGGAAAAAGCAGTGAAGAAGAGGCCTAAGAAGCTGTGGGAGTAGTGAAGTAGCTAGCTATATGTGATAGCTAGTATTTTTTTTAATCGGTTAAATGGTTGGGGAGTTTTTGTATCTAGCCAGTTTTTAATTTTTAAAACTCTTTTCCTTTTGAACATTGTGTTTTTAAAACCGGTTTTAATGCATCCTTTTGGTATGGATGAATATGTTATGTTTTTGATGCGTTTGAATGTTTTTGTGCTCTTCATCCTTGCAGGTGCGTGATTATCAAAATTAGTCAAAAAGGGGGAGAATGAAGATGCAACTAGTAGCTGAGGAGCATCTTAATTGCAGGAGGGGAAACAAAAGAAGATGGAGCTAGTAGGCTGGAAGCAGAGCTGATGGTTGGTCCGAAGTTTCCTTAAAAGAAGATGGGGTGGAAGAAGAAGATTGAAGAAGTCCATCAAGATTTCGTGGAATGAATCGCATGAAAAGATATATGAGAATATATTCTTTTAGGCGATATGGAAAAGAGGTTAGAAGAATATTTTATAAACAAAGATATGAAAATATTCTTTTAAGATTTGCTAATAAATAGATTTGGAAGATTTCTATTTGTTAGGTTTTTATTGTTGGCGTATATTTAAGGGCGGGATTAGAGTTTCTTAACACTCTTTGCCGCATTAATAACGTTTTGTTTTTACCGAGATCTTTTATTAAAAAGAGAGTAAGAGTTTTTCAATACAATCAGTTAGGGTTGTAATCGGATTATTTAGGGGATGAGAAACGTCTAGGACAATAGGATTATTGTGTAATATCCAGTTCACGAATTGTTCTTAGCATAAGACGTTGTGAAGAGTTTTGTAATAAATATTAAACATTGGACTCGGCGTTCTTGATTATTTTATCAGCGTCATGAGGTTCTCATTCTTTTACAAACTAGCCTTGGATACTCGGTCCCGTAGCATCGTCCTCTAAAACTGAACTAAACTCTAACGTGATCAAATCGAATAAACGTAATCCTAGATGAAGATAAAAAGCATAGGTAGCTAGACCATCTAGATATTCCCTTCCCTATAACGTGTGTTTATAATTAAAATATATTAATCTTTAAATATTTAAATGTTTGCAACGAATTAGGCAATCTCATCTAATTCAATTATTTTTGATAGAAATTAGTAACCAAAATTTTATAAAAAATAAGATTATATTTTTAATAAATCTTACTCCAATGTGGGATACCCGTGTACAAACTCAATATGTAACTCCGTGATATAAAAAACATTAATAGAACAATATAGCTTAGATCAAGTAAGTTTTCTATATCGTAGGACAATATTTTTGCAAATTTTGAATTGAAAATATTTTGAGGCAAAAGATTGTGAATCCCATTTGTTTTTATTTTGTTTTGTTATATATCACACAACCTTTAATATTTATTTAAACTTCTTTGGCAAGTTAACTATTTTTGTGGTACACAAATTTTACTAAATAATCTTTGTGTATTTTTTATTCCTTACGAAATCTAAGTCACTTTATGTGATTTTTTTTTTGATTTGCAAGTTTTAAATGAAAATATCTTATAAAAGGTATGGACTTATTGTTTAAACCAACTGGGCCTCAGGACCGAGATGCGAAACAGAAAGCTGATATTAACTTAGGTCCATATATTAGACTCACTTGTCTGCTATATAAACATGCAATAGGGTTTATTGTATGTTAGAATATAAAAACCCTAATATCATACAAGTTGCACCTTGCAAAACAAGGCGACGATGCAGAGAAACAAGAGGCTCCCGCCGCAGCCTGCGGCGACGCAGGTTACTGAAGGTTGAATCAAGACAGAGGGACGATCTCTTCAGACAGGAAGATTGATCAGGTTAGTGAGGAAACAAAAGGTGTTCCATAGGACTGCTTCATCATTGGTGCAGGCAGGTTAAGTCCTCAACGATCTATTCTCTGATTCAGGGATCAAAGCGTTAGTACCTATGTTATAGAGGTAGCTATTGTTAGGCCTTGTTGTAACTTTTGTTTGATATTGAAAGAATGGTAGTTTGGTTCTACCCCCAGATGTAGCGTACATCGTGAACTGGATGAACAATCTCTTGTCTTATTTACTTTATGCACACGTACCAAATACGAGAATCGTGAATCATAACCTCATCGGTCATCAAACGGATCTGTGTTCGCACAAAAGATCGGAAGTCTTTCCAACAAATGGTATCAGAGCAAACCAATGAGGTTTTGGATTTTGCGATTGGCATAAGTAAGTAAACAAGGTCAGGAAACTAGTCTGTTCTTGGGTCGAAGAACAGATCGCTGGTTGAATCTTCACAAGAAGGTAGTTTCGTATCACATGAGTGTATTGAGTATCTCAAGTCGTAGATCAGTCAAGACACGGTCATGGAAACTACAGTGGAATGATTCAAGGTGGAGAAGTTTGATGGTAAAGAAGATTTTGGTTGGTTGAAGTACAAGATGTTAGGACATCTCAAGATTCAAGGGTTTGTTATCAATTCTCAGGGACCAGATGGCTGAGACAGGGACAGAGGCCAGGGTTGTTTCCTAGCGGACTGAGAGAGATCTCAGGGTGGCAAGTATGTTGAAGATTTGTCGGATTGATTTCATTCTAAAGAAATTATGAATGAGATCACGACGCTTGGTATGTGGAAGAATCTTGAGAGAAATCACTAGACCAAGTCACTTCAAAACCGAATTTACATCAAAAGGAAGTTCTACATGAAGCTGATAGCGGAATTTGAAGCATGAGAGTCACTGTCTCTGAAGAAGATCAGACAATAGAGAGATTTTCAGGTCTACCGTCCGAGTCTCAGAGGAATGATTAGAGGAACAACATCTGTTCAGATCAGAGGGCAGATCCAAGTCTAAGCAAATGTATAACAAGGCATGCAAGTCAAAATGTTATGGTTGTGGGGAAGTACATGGAGTGCCCAAAGATGAAAACAAGAAGGGAGTTGATTCATCTGTCAACGTAGTGTCAAAGCCAACATACAAGACTCAACAGATGAGTGGGTGATGGATTCAATGTGCTATTTTCACATGGCACTCAACAAGGAGTTGATGTTTGACTACATGACTAAGAGTGATATGAAAGGTAGGAGCAAGTTTAGGATCACAAATCCTGATGGATCCAAGGTGCTTCTCACAGAGGTGAGATACATACCAAGGTGAGTAGAAACTTGTTTTTCTACTGTATGTTGGAGAGATTTGGATGCAAGTACGAGGGAGAAGACTTTATACAAGGATAAGAATAAAGTCAACTCAGGGAAGTACGAAGATGTATGTACTACCCACATGAGACAATATCCAGAGGTGAGATTAACCTGACTGAATCAGCAAGCATATGACTAAGTTGTGGCACTCAAGGCTGAGAGATATGAGTGCAGGTAACACGGAAGTCTTGGTGAGGAATGGGTACAGTCGGTAAGCTTGATTTCGGTAAGATTTGAGTGTTGGGAAAGTCTATGAAACAAAGCTTTCATACGTCAAGACACACAACTAAGGGGATACGGGATTACATTCATGCAGACTTGTGGGGTTCTCTTACAACCCCGGAGAGCCTTCGAGGATGCAATTATATTATTATCTTCATGGATGATTTTTCAAAGAGAGTTTGAGTCTACTTATTGAGAACAAAAGATAAAGTGTTCACATAGATGAAGAAGTAGAAGGAAACTATTGAGAATCAGATAAAGAGGAAGGTAAAGTGTCAAGGTATTGATGAAAGGCTGAAATATTGCAACAATCAGGTTGATGTTTTGTGTAGGAGATCATACATCAAGGGACACAAGACTTGCGGTACACTCAGAATGGTGATTCTGAGAGGAAGCACCAGTCCGTCATGGACAAGGGTCTGATGCTTGTTGGATGAGACATAAGTGGATCTAGAGTTCTATGCTGATGCAGATTCTACCGCAGTGAAATTGACCAAAACACCGAATTCGGGGATCGAGTTCAAGCTGCTATAAGAAGTGTGGATAGTGAACAAACCATAACTCACACACCTGAGTTGGTTTGGTTGCTCTGCCTATATACACACATTGCATGACAAGAAAAATCGCATACCTGCTAAGGAGAATTTCTTGGGGTACCCTTCTAGTGTTAAGGGCTACAGGGTGCTGATCTCAGAAGACACGAAACGTACTACAAGAAGTTTCGTAGTGTTTTAGGAGTATGAGGTCAACAAGGTTACCACATAAAAGAAGGATAAGATAAGCTATAGATCAGAGAAGAAAGTTGACAAGAGATTCGTCTTTATTCTAAATCGGATACAAGGCTGAAGTCCTTCAGGATTCACGCAAGATGAGTCATGTTTTGCAGGTTGAGAATCAGACGTCAAATATGATTCAGGCTCATCATGATAAGATGGTCATGATTTTAATGAGGCAGAGGGGTAAGACAACAATCAAAACTTAGATGGGTATCTACTTGCTAGGGACAGAAGCAGAAGGCAGAATGTTAGAGCTCCGTCAAGATTTGAGGACGCTAATATTGTGGCATATGCTTTGTCAATGGCTCAGGATATAGAGGTTGATAAACCGAGGACGTATCAAGAATCAAAAGCTAGTAAAGATTGGAAGTTCGGAATGGGGTTCCGGTGGAGGAGATTGATTCTTTGAAGAAGAATCACACGTTTGATCTGATTGATAGACCCAACAACCAGAAGGTTGTAGGTTGTAAGTGAGTGTTCAAGTTGAAACCAGGAATTCCCAGAGTGGAAGAATAAAGGTACAAGGCAAGGATTGTGGCAAAGGATTACTCCCAAAAGGAGGGAGTTGACTACAACGAGATTTTCTCTCCTGAAGTGAAGCATGTGTCCATCAGGTTGATGTTTTCTTTGGTTGTGAACATGGATTATGAGCTAGAACAGATGGATGTTAAAACAACATTCTTGCACGGAGCACTGGAGGAAAGGATTTTGATGGATCATCCAGAAGAATTCATTCGGAAAGGTGATGACAACAAGGTATGTTTTATGAAGAAATCACTTTATAGACTCAAGCAGTCTCCAAGGCAGTGGAACCTAAGGTTTGACACATTCATGAAGGGTGAAAAATTCACAAGAAGCAGTTATGATCCGTGTGTTTACATGAAGAATGCATGGACATATAAAGCAATCTACTTGTTGCTTTATGATGACGACATGTTGATTGCATCAGGGGACAGATCAGAGATCAGAGATCAGAAGGGTCAAGGACAGTCTCAGCAGAGAGTTTGACATGAAGAATCTGGGTAAGGCTTCCAAGATTCTGGGTATGGACATACACAGCGACAGAGAGAAGGGTATTCTTATTTTGTCACAAAGAAGTATCTCGAGAAGGTGTTAAAGACATTCGACATGTTGGATACAAGACCGACTTCTATACCGATTGCATCACACTTCAAGTTGAAGAGTTTGACTAAGGATGAAGTTGTTAAAGAAGCATGGCATATGGAATTAGCCCCTTATGCTAGTGCTGTGAGGAGTCTGATGTACGTCATGATAGGATCGAGACCTGATTTGGCACATGTTGTTGGATTTGTTAGCATGTTTATGTCTAAACCAAGAAGAGAACATTGGGAAGCAGTCAAGTGGGTTCTGAGGTATCTCAAGGGGACGTATCGGACAAGTTTAACTTTTAAGAGAAGTTCAAGTTTCAGTGTTGAGGGATTCTGTGACTCGGACTACGCTACAGATCTAGACAGAAGAAGATCAGTAACAGGGTATCGCTTTAAAGTTTGGGGTAACACATTTTCATGGAAGTCAAACCTACAATCAGTGGTAGCTTTGTCAACGACTGAGACAGAATACATGGCACTTGCCTCAGAAGGTAAAGAAGCAGTTTGGTGGAAAAGTATATGTGATGAGTTGGGTTTCAATGAGGGAAGTACAAAGATTCATTGTGACTCACAGAGTGCGTTAGCATTAGCCAAGAACTCGGTGTTCCACGAAAGAACCAAGCCCATAGCTACTAAGTATCATTTCATCAGGGACCTAGTGGCGGAGGGTGCTATGACTTTGTACAAGATTCACACAAGTAAGAACCCAGCAGATTTTCTAACTTAGGCTTTACCTGGGCCTAAGTTTGATATTTGCTGTGATTTCGTGAATCTTGCCTAAGACGCATGCGGCTCCGGGTAATCAGTCTGTCACATCAAGTGTGTGAGGGTTGACAGATAAATGAGTCTCAAGGTGGTTACCCATGTTGAGCAAGGAGCTGAAGAGCATTTCGATTCCAGACACATGTACGGTCTTCAAGGTAACAACACAAGCTAGTTGAGTTGTTAGTGTCTGCATCAAAGGAATCAGAAGGGTAAAGTCTTAGAAGAAGTTAAGAACAGACATGTGAAGATTCAGAGCTGAACAAGGCAGATCAGGAAGATAAGCTTTGTTGCGGCGTAGAAAACCTGACAAGTAAGTAGAGCTGAAAGACCATTCAGTTCTAGGTGGAGTTTCTGAGAGATAAATCATAAAGAAGACCATGGCAAGTTACTTCAAGAGTCTGATTGGACAACGAGACAAGCTTGAAAAATAGTATACATTGAAGTATGTGAAGGCGTCACAACATCTAAGGTACGACTCCAGGGATCTGAAGAAGAACAACACAAACGAGTTGAGTTGTTAGTCTTTGCAAGAGATGAATCAGAATGGTAGAGTCTTAGAAGAAGTTGAGAACAAGCATGTGAACTTTCATAGCAAAGAGTAGCAGATCAGGGAGAAGAGCTTAGCTGAGCTTAAAGAACCTCACAAGCTAAAGGAGCTCAAGAGTCAGAGGTGTATCAGGTTCTTCAAGCAAAACAAGGTTTTGGAAGAAGAGGATAAACACATGGTTGTAGCTCAGGACACTGGCTTTGATTACTTCAAGCCAGAGATGCGTCAAAAGAATGATGAGGTGTATCAGCTTAAAGTTATCACAGGGGAGAGACAAGATCAGGGGTTTGAAGGTGGTTTCGTGGAAGTTAGTTGAAGCAAAGGTGGAGTTTTGTGGACTTATTGCTTAAACTAACTGGGACTCAGAGCCGAGATACGAAACAGAAAGCTGATATTAAATCAGACCCATATCTTAGGCCCACTTGTCTCCTATATAAACATGCATTTAGGCTTAATGTATGTAAGAATATAAAAACCCTAATATCAGACAAGTTTCACCTTGCAGAGCAAGGCGACGGTACAGAGAAACAAAAGGTTGCCGCCGCAGCCTGCGGCGGCGCATGTTACTGAAGGCTGAATCAAGACAGAGGGACGATCTCTTCAGATAGGAAGATCGATCAAGTTAGTGAGGAAACAGAAGGTGTTCCACAGGGTTGCTTCATCATCGATGCATGCAGGTTAAGTCCTCGCCGATCTGTTCTCTGATTCAGGGATCAAGGCGTTAATACATAGGTTATAGAGGTAGCTATTGTGAGGCCTTGTTGTAACTATTGTTTGATAGTGAAAGCATGGTAGTTTGGTTCTACCCCCAGATGTAGCCAACTAAAAAAAATTCATATAGCCACGGCTACGGCCGTGGCTATAGCGTTAAATCCGTGGCTATATGCTCGTGACTAAAAATTTTCGTGGCAAACCGTGGCTAAATAGCCACGGATTTTTTCTATAGCCACCGATACGGCCGTGGCTATATGACTTTTTTTTAGTAGTGAGCGTACAACGTGAACTGTGTGAACAATCTCTTATCTTATTTACTTTATGCACACATACCACATACGAAAATCGTGAATCATAACCTCATCGGTCATAACGGATATGTGTTCGCACATATCGAAAGTCTTTCCAACAAAAGGTTTGACTATCATACTAAGTTTTTTGATTATTTTTTTTTTCATAGCACACTACATTTTAACGATTTGTTTAAATATTTTTTGTGAAGTAACCTATTTTTGTGGAATACAATTTTTTCTCAAACCATTTTTTCTATCTAGTATTATATATACATTTTTACTCTTTTTATACATTTCAAATTTATATTTAACACGATCGCATTACAGAACTAAAATGACATTTGAAGAGTTATTCAGAATTTGTCCTTCTCAGCTAATATTATAGACTAGGTTTGAACCCGTGCGTCCCGCTCGGATGTAATGTTTATAAACATACTAATTTGTTACAATTTAACTGAACTAGGAAAGAACCCGCGCGTTGCGCGGAATATTCGATATTTATTATAGT
>OVAT01000017.1:0-24635 GCA_900406305.1 Cochlearia officinalis
AACTGCCGCCGGTTAAACCTTAACCGGGATGATTAAATTTATCCCCAACAACTATTATTGACAAAAACAAAATGCATGAATGTAAAACCAGACCGGCCCAGGGGAAAGGGCAGAGGTGCGATTTTCAACGGGTCCAACAAAAAAGCCTGCAAAAAATTGTTAAGTAAAGGGTCAGTTAAATTTTTTTTTTTGCTATTATGGTGTCTAATTGTTTTATTTTTAGGGCAATTTCCGAAAATACCATGAAAAATAGTTTTTTTTACAAAATACCATCATAAGTTTTTTTTCCTTAAATACCATTAAAAAGTTTTTTTGGACAAAAATATCATAAATTTAAAATTAAGTTAAAACCTTCAAAATTAACATAAAACCTTCAAAATTAACATGAAACCTTCAAAACTAAACCCTACCCCCTTCAATATTATACCATAAACAGTATATAGCGAACCCAAATGAAAAAAATTTCAAAAACATTTTAAAGGTATTTGAGAAAAAAACATTTTTTCATCCTATTACGAGGAATTTCTCTTAATATTTTTATGAGGCCCGAAATTTTTATTAACAATAGAGGGTTCAGTTACAAAAAAACAACAGATGATCCAAAAAAAATTAAGCCCTAAGAAGTAAGAACACTCCATTGGACAATATAAGGAGGGTCTTATTTATTAAAAATATTTTTAAAAAAAATAAAAAGTAGGAAAGAGACATAAAAGGAGTGTGTCTACAAATAAATAAAGATACTGAGAGAGGAAGAGTTTCGACCCGTGTGTTTATATCATTGGAAGGGTCAGTGGAATGCAAGTTGCAATATATATCTTGTTCTGTGGCTACAAATGAAGTTGTTGCCAGGGGAGAGAGAAGAAGCCAAAGACTTTTGATTCGTTAAATTTATATGATTACAAAAATGGTTTTTTGATTTTAAATTAATAGGAATAGCGTTGCCAAATTAGAGCGCTTAAGTGAAACTAACTGTAAGTTATAGTGAGCTTAAAAATAATCGGTTTGTTTGACAAACAATTATTTTGCTGATATATAAAATATACTTCGATCTAGTTTAACATCAAACATTGGAATTAGCAATTAGAATATATATATGTTCTCTTCCGTGTATAATGAATGTTCCAAACATCAAAAGATTGTAACGACGCAATTTGATTTTCTGTTAAAACTAAATTGTTTTCTAAAAAAGTTCATTAACCAATTGTATTCATGCTAAATTAGTAAATTGTATGCCGTCGAAGTGATTTTGGTCAAGTGGTTGAGGACGGTTTGAGACGGTACCACGTTTCAGGTTCGGGCTATACAAAATTAAATCACATTTATTTAGACACTCACATGAATATGAGTCTTTGCTTTCGGCCCATTAGAAAAACTAGAGAGGGCATCTATCATGGGATTTTCTCTTCCTATGAGATTAGTCCGGACTCTTTCATAGTTCTTGAATTATCCTTGAGTTATAAAAAAAAAAATTGTACGACGAATGGATCATATTCATACGCTCTGTATATTCATAATAAATATATTTGATTTGATAAAAAAAAAAGAAAAGTTGTGTATTTTATGGCGTGTGACGTATAAGGGTGACAAAAATAAATCTTCCTGCTACGTTGTTTTCTTCCCAAAATGGAAATAACGAAAATTATAAAACGTAGACACTCAAAAATATCTAGAGTCTAGCAAAACCACACATGTTTATTGAATATATATTCTTTCTATTTTCTGCGTCAGTTAAATATTTAATGTAAACAAGAGCTCGAATAACCAAAAAAATTACAGAAGTAGCAAGCGCAAAAGATTAATTACTAGAATAACTCTTGTACTGAAACTATCTTTCTACCATTTGACATGAATAATGCTTATTACGGGAATTGCCATTACTAATCCGGAAGTTTGGAAAATATTTTTACGAAAATGCCACCGCGGAATCGCGATGAAAAACTATTACCTTAGCCGAAGTTTTCTTTAGACTGGTAGTTTTTTCATTCATTTTGGTCAATGTGACTTTGACTAATGACACGTCATATTTTTAAGTTGCTGACATGTCAATACGAAGCGACAGTTTTTGTGAAGAAATAAAGTTTTGTTTATTTTTAAAAGTTTTGTTGCATGTTTTATCGCAGACTTTGCATTATTTGAGAGTGGCAGACAAGAAAGCTGACACAATCAAATTTTTGTCTGCCAAGACATGGTAGTTTAATGTTTAATTCGTAGTTCTGCGTTTTGTCAACATCCACGTCAGCCATTTGGTCAATAGAATATAGCAATTTTAACGTTATAGAAGTCGTAGTTATTTACATCTTTAGGAGAAGGTTTGACTGATAAATGTAAAGTGTTGGCAGTTTAATGTGTATCATTTTAATTACCAGACTAACTTTTTAATTACCAGACTAACACCGTCGTTACGACAGTTTTAAAATACGTTATAATAGATTAATATGATTTTTTTGGATGTTGTGATAGAATTTTGGGAGACACAAAACTACTAAAATTTGATAGCAGATTTGTCGACTTTTTGACGATAGATTTGATATAAAAATGTTTAGATGACATGTGTCTTATTAATGGCTTCTACCTAATTTTTGAATATAGCATCCATCCGTTCAAAAACGTGTAAACTTAATCGTATTCAATCGTCCAACGAGTCCGTGTAATTCGAATCGAAGAACCCTGAATTGATAAAGATGGGTGAATTCTTAGTTGTTTCCGGTAAATGGACGAGAGTGAAATCCAGATGGAGCTTCGATGTGGACAATATGAAGGGATGCAAGATCTTGACGAGTAAAGGGATTAGTTCATTTGACGAACTTGTTGATATTTTCCATGAAGATTTCAGATTTATTAAAGAAGAATATGCATCTAATTTAAGCTACGTCATCCCGAAGAAGATTTTAGCTACCTTGCCGGTTGATACTCCTCCTGTGAAGATTTGTAACCGGCGTCAACTTATTGGTTTCTTTGGTCAGCTCAAATCAGAAAAAATCTGATTATGTGTTCAATTTGATCCGAAAACCCCGGGGAGAGATGTAATCAAGGGTTTTGGAAAAAGAAAAAGCGAGACTTCAGGTGGTTCGCATGAAGGGGAAACCTCTGAAGAAGAAGTTGATGAAGTAATAGAACCATGTGAAGGTAACGAGGAAGACGATGAAGGTATTCGATTTGATTATATTGATGATTTAGATGGAGCGTCATCGGAGGATGAGAATTTTTCATTTTATGGAAATTATCTGAGGAAGACGAATTGGCCGAACCGGCGAGGGCAAGTTCTGGTAAATCAATTTGAATGGAAGGCAGTGAAATAGTTGAACTAAATACATTGAAAGTTGTTGTTGGTGATGTGTTTGCTGAAGATCTTATCAGTGATTCAACATTTTGATTTCGATGTAGAAAGATCCACACCAACTTTATTTACTGTTAGATGTTGGTTGGATAAGTGTCGATGGAGACTCCGTGCAACACCTGTTGGGGATAGTTCCCAGTTTACTGTCCGTGTATATGATGAAACGTTCTGGGCGTTCGAGATAAGCAACACCTAATATACTTTGACAACTTTACAAAGACTATGTTGGTGGTGTGGATAAGAAAGTTCTTTCAACACATGTTGGGAATGCGCTGAACATGAGATTTGGCGTGAATGTATTATTATTTGCTATCTCTTTATTTGTGTTAATTTTCTTTAGGGTAATGGTTATCCCTTGTTTTTTTATTTTAGTTGGAGTACTGGAAAGCTCATAGAACCCTTCGTTGTGCTCGCGAGGCAATAAGGGGTTCACCTGAGAGTGGATTTGAAGAATTACCTTCGTACTTATACATGATTAGACGAGCTAATCCTGGTACTGTAACGCGGTTGGAAGTTGATGAGGAGAACAAGTTCAAGTACATGTTCATTGCTTTTGCAGCTAGTATTAATGGTTTTCCTTCCTTCGAAAAGTGGGTTGTACTCGATGGGACTTTTTTGCAAGGGAGATATAAAGGTACGTTGCTTACGGAAACTAGTCAGGATGGGAATTTTCAGATATTCCCTTTGGCATTTGGAGTTGTTGATACAGAGAACGATGAATAATGTGAATGGTTTTTCCGTCAACTTTCGTCTGTTATTCCTAATGATGAGGGTTTGGCAATAATTTATGACTGCCACAAATCAATAGGGAAAGCCATCAGAAATGTGTATCCTTTGGACAGTAGGGAGATTTGCACATATCATTTATACAAAACATACTTGTTCAGTTTAGAGGTCGAGAGGCTTTTGGGTTTGTTAAGAAAGCAGCTAACTGCTTTAGAATGACAGATTTTGAAACGTAATTTGCGATGATAGAGGGTCTGAACCCGTTACTGCATAGGTATCTTGTTAAGGCTGATGTGAAAAAGTGGACTTGTGTTCATTTTCCTGGGAACAGATACAACATAACCACTTCCAACATGGCAAAATCTATGAATCAAGCTTTATCTAATGATAGGTGTTTACCTTTGGTTAGTCTTCTGAAGGCGATTAGGCTAATGTTAACTAAATGGTTTTACAATAGAAGAAACGATGCTAGTCGGATGCAAACAACGCTGACACGAGGGGTGGAGAAGCTTTTAGAGGTAAGCATAAGTTAATTTGTGCAAAATACGCTGGATAACAAGTAAACATTGTATTGACTTTTATGGTTGAATGTTAAATAGGCAAGGTTACCATATGCCCGACAATTGGTTGTTCATGCAATAGACGTGAATAATAGCGAGGTATCTAGTGGTGATTTTGTTCACGTAGTCAATTTGCGGGAGAAGAAATGTACATGCAAACGTTTTGACTTGGAAAAACTACCATGTGTCCATGCATTAGTTGCAATAGATATACGTCAAATTTCAAGGATATCACAATGTCATCCGTATTTTCTTAAAAACTATTTGTGGAATGCTTATGCAACACCGGTAATGCCACATGATTTGGGCATTGTCGTGCCAGACGAAGTTAGTAAGGTGTGTCTACCTTCCATTGTGAGGCAACAACGGGCAGACCTAAGAACTCAAGAAGAATGAAGTCAGCGTACGAGATAGCAACAACAACAAAACGGCCAAGGAAAGCGTATGCTTGTTCGAAATGCAAGGTTGGTGGACATAACCGGAAAACATGTCCTTTTTGAAAACATTTCCATTTGAATTATGAATTTGTGTAACATTAGTTTCTGCGTGTGGTTTTATTTTTTCCCCTTTAGAATAAGTGTGGTAACTATGACAATTACAATTACTTTGTTACAAACCTTAAGATTTTCAATAAAACACTTTATTAGTTGTGTCTTAGGCATAGGAAATAGATAACCAATTGAGGCGCAACCAATATTTCTCAAATAAAGCCCAATGCATATTTCCCAAAATTGTTAATTGTGTTCTTAAACCAAACCCTTATTCCTCTTTCTACTTTATGCTTCCTCTAGTTCTTCTTCTCACACTCTTACTTCATCGCCAATGTCGAGCAACGTCTCATCGTCGATTGCAGATTCCTCGGTGGTATCGAATTCTCGACAAGGTACATAGTGAAAGGAATCCCCACTAAATGTTCATGTGGAGCTGACATTGTGACGAAAATATCCAAATCGGATGCTAATCCAGATAGGCGATATTATTGTTGTGCGTTTGTTGCGACTCACAAGCTTGAGAATGACCATCACATATTCAAATGTGTGGATGAAGGTCTTCACGATGAGGTCGACATCCTGGCAAGGTAAATTGCGTCTCTTCAAACTAGGGTGAGTGACTTTACGACATATAAAACTGAAGAGGCGAACAAAGCGGCTGACAAATTATACTTGAAGCTTGAGAAAGAGTTTTTTGAAAAAGTAGTAGATGAGCTTCGTGAAGCTAAAGCAAGTTATAAGAAACGGGTGTTTTGTTTCGTTATTGGGGGTATGATCATGTTTGGTATTATGAAAGTTTTTGCTTGATTGTTGTTTGATTCGTCATGTAGTTTGTTTGACCGTGCTTACGAGATAATTTAATCTAGAATGTTTATTAATTTTATGTACGTAAAATTTAGTTAAATTCATAGATAAAAAATACTATTTTACCATGTAATATTATATCTATCCACAAAGTTAACAAAAAATATTATATTTACTATATGTCTTTTGAAATTATTAGTTTGTTTAATATGTAATTTACATGTTTTTATTCGAACTATTGCTAAAAAAATTTGTTTAATAAGAAAAAATTAGGAAAAGAAGGTAGTTTGAGAACACTCTTTCTTAATTCTGTAAACCTCCGTAGTGTGACGATTTCATTGAATTCAAAAATAAAACAACATAATTTTTATGATTCTCATCACTCGAAAATATAAACTCTCAAACTTTATATTTGTATTATATTCTCAGACAAAAAAGTAAAATAAAATAATAGGTAAATAGAAGATGTTGAATGTTTTCTTCTTATAAAGGAGATGAGAATGTAAGACTCTTTAATTTCACCATACAGTGCATAACACCATCATTACTCACATTTAGCACTTATCTTTATGTCAAATTTGGTGGTTACACAATTGAATCATAAAAATTATTATTAATTCAATTTAAGAATAAGAGTGTTGTTTGACCAAAACTTAAATTTTTATCATGAGAATTATTAATTTTCTTGAACCAAATTTAGCTTATTTTTTGTTAAATAAAAAGTATAAGATTTAGTTATTTCTTTTTTCTACCAGAGATAAGTAATTTTTTTATTCATGCGATTAGAAAAGAAGGATAAAAATAATGAAACTTTCATATATAGTTCATAGTTAAACAGTAAATCAACCATTTAAAATTTTAAAAGAATATAAAAGTAGAAAATACTAAATTATGTAGAGTTTTGTGAAGAAATGATGAAATATTGTAGTTTCGTGAATTGCTCTTATAATTAACCTAAACCTAAATGAATTTGAAATAGAGTCATTTACATCTATAGATATACTTTGAAGAAGATATATAACATAAAAAGACATTTTCAACTTTTGACATACTTTGGCAACTGTAACAAAAAAAATCTGACGAAACTGTCCTTTAACCAAAGAAAGAAAAAATTAAATGTAGAATGAGAAGAATAAGGTCTCGTGAGTTTTTCTCTTTCTTTCTTTTATTTTTTGTTTTATTCTTTCTTTTATTTATTGTTTTCTATCACTTTTATTTTGTATTTGTTTTAATTTAGACTTAACAAAAAATAATTTTGTACACATTTTCGATTATAACTAAAAGAGTTTTATTTATATTTTGACATTCATATTGCTATATTTATAAAAGATCATGGACACAACATGTTAATGGACACGACATGTTAATGGACATATCCCAGATGGATGATGTATCTTGAAGATATTATTGTATATAATGAATTTTTGTTTGAATACAACTAATTTTAATTAGAGTTACTAAACACATTATTAAGTCGATTGTAAAACTAATTAATAACATACATTAAAACCATTCACCACTATTTGATAATGTGTCCATGGTTTATTATTTACAACACAACTTCGTAGTTACAATATTCATGACACATCATCCATGATAAATTGTCCATGATTGAGGTATATATCATAGACATTTGGTCGAACAATTTATATGTAACTTTTTGTGAAACCAACCATATCACTCTTATATGCATTTGGTCTATTGTCTTCATCCATTGTTCTTAATCCGTCCATATCTGCCTATCATTCTTAGCATCGTCCATCATCCACCGTCCATCATTCTTACTAAGAACTTCTTAGTATACCGTCCATAATTCATTGTCCATCTTATATCATCAGTCATTCATCGCCTGCCATATCAATTTTAAAAGATGAATTCAAAATCATCTTCGTCTTTGTCGTCCTAATCTAGGCCAAATCGGTGAATTGATTTGAAAGATATCGATGAAGAATTACTTAGTGGATAGGAGAAATCAAAAGAACAAGAAATCAAATCTAGTGTTAACTAGCTTAGAGTGAAAAAACTTGAATTTCTTTTTTTTTTCTACCGTTTCTAAACAATTACTTCCAAATATAATTAGAAAAAATAAAAAATAAGTAGTTTTGTCAAAACAAAGAAGTCATAACAAAAGAAAAAAGTAGTTTCTATGAGATATTGAGGGCAAAAGAATCATTAAGACACAACAAAGTACATCATTAGTTAAATGTACATTTTAGTGTATTTTCTTTGTTTAAAAGTGCCTTTGAATGTTAATATCTCTTTGAAATACTAAATAATACAATATGATTTTTATATGTGGTAGCATTTTAATATTAATAATAAAAAGAAAACCAACGATAAAGATTCCAATAAATGACTAATTAAAAAAAAGCATGACATGAGACGTAGAAACGTCGAAGGCCATAGAAAAATAACGTGTGTTCAGAAAAGTAGACAACGCCACCACAAATCTCTGTCACATTCCCTCCTTCCTTTTGAACCTTGTATTTTATTTTCCTTTTTTTTTATATTTTAATTAAATCTCTTCCTATAGATACAGACTTTGCATCTCTATTGAACAAAAGAATCAAAGCAAGATTATAAAAAAATGCAGAGAACTCATTCACCTTTGCCTCAAGAATCCAATGAACCAATCTCTTCAGGATCATCTGACCAAAGACAAAGCATGGTGGCCACGACAACTAGCGTGCCCGAACCGACGACGGTGTTGTCGGGACGTGAGAGGCTAAAGAGACATAGAGAAGAAGTTGCCGGAAAAGTTCCCATACCAGAAAATTGGGGAAAAGAGGGACTGCTAATGGGCTGGATGGATTTCTCGGCTTTCGACGCTGCTTTCACTTCAAGTCAGATTGTATCTGCTCGAGCTTCTTTAATGGCTGACGCCGGAGACGATGTTGGAGCTAGTGGAAGTAGGACTCAACGGCTCCGAGTTGAGAGTTCTTGTTAATTTCACATTTCTTAGAGGACTATTTATGCAAATAATACTCATCTCAATTTTCAATGTTGTAAGATATACTTTGGCTTCACATTGATTTTTGGATTTTGGACATTTGATACAAACCATTTAATATTTCAAATAGTAATTTAAATCATTTGTGCAGAGAGCTCATAGACCAAAAACTAATTTGAATTTCTATGAGTATGTGAAAGGTAAAATGATCTCATTAGATGTTTTCAATGGCCAATTTATATTGAAAATTCTTAAAAATACCATAAAAAGGTTTTTAGGAAAAAAATAACATCATAAGTTTTTTTCTAAAATACTTTTGTTACAAGAAGTTGGTATATAATAAAGTGGTATAAGTGCATATGGAAGATTGGTATAAGTGGTATATTGAGGAAGCTTGTGTCATGTGACATAGCAAGATGGAGAAGATATTTCTCTTTACATTTTAAATGCTATATATGTTGAAATGTATATGAGAGAAAAAGGATATTAAGAAATCATTTGATAAGTTTTTAGTTTCTCTTTGGTTTTCTCTTCAATACAAAGAAATAATCTCACCGTAGATTATTTGTTTCCGATGATGAATCTCACCGAAATTTATCGGATCCGAGGATGAATCTAATAGGAGATTCTCCATTTTCGTTCACGACGACGAATAATCTCGTATTCCATCGTCAACGACGAACGACGGTTTTCCTCTATCAAAGGTATCAGAGCTCTGTCGTGTTCTCAAAATCATGGCGGATAGTTTGCAATCGCGATTCATGAATCTCACCGGGAGATTCTAATCGTGATCTTTCTCTATCAAAGGATCTCACCAGAGATTTTATTCGTGCTCTTTTATCAAATGATCTCACCAGAGATTCTAATCGCGATCATGTTCATCAGGAGCTAAAGACAGATTCGTTTCAACAATAAGTCCACGAAGAAAAAACATATACAACGATTTATGACATAGAATTGCAGATAGAGAAGAAAGAGATATCAAATTCTTATTTGGAACCTTGCCTTAGATCTAGGAATGCATCATTGGTTGAAGCTGATTTGATCTTTCCTATTAAGACCAACACTCTATCACATTCACAATCTAATTTGTTAATGGATAAGGCAAATTCTGATGCACATCAAGTGTTTGATGAAATGTCTCTTTAGGGATACAATCTACAACAAAGTAAGATGAAGAGTTTATTCCCTAAGACTTGGATGTTTAAATTCAAACCTAGACCGTGGAGTTACAAATTGGCAGATGATAAGCTTTTGTTGATGAAGAGATCATGAGAAGATGTTATTAGTTTTCAAACTAAAGTAAAGGTGAATTTTGATGGAAGAGTTTATGCTTGTGTCCGTGAAAGGAGTTCAATAGACTAGAGACATTCATTCTCATGGTAAAAGAAACTCAAGGTTGGAGAAGAAATTTGGGTTCAAGATAGTTTGGTTTGTATTAGTAAATAGTTGGATGTTCACGAAGCAACGAAATCATATACTTGTAAAATCAAAAAATGTCTCAGTTTTCAGCTCAACGAGGAGTTACAATTGAGATAGATATTCAAATGTGGCACATGCGAAAATGTAAGTACAAGTTTGAACTTAAGAAATGGCGGAAGAGTGAAGTTGTGACGATGAAACATATTCAAACCTTGTCTTGCTAGAAATTGTCAATTCTACTTTTTGATCATATGATGAATGTTGATAAATCTGAAACAGCCGAGTCTCGGGATTGTTGAGTGATCACTTTGGTACTATGTTCTTGACATGTCTAGCCTTTATGGTCTTATGGGTGATACAAAATGGATCTTTGATGCATTCAAAAGCATAGAAGATATGTTGGAGTGCCTTTATGCTTGTTATGCTACAAGATGTTCTACAGAGAATGTTCTTGAGATTATCCAAAGCGTTTTTGATCGCTCAAGACTATTAGGACTTTATCTGAACATTGTGGACATTTGGTTGCTTGATTAATTGGGGTTGCTCTCATAAACCTTGTGGTCAAGGTTTTTCAAAAGGGGAAGATTTGTTACATAATTTTGGTATATAATAAATTGGTATAAGTGCATATGGAAGATTGGTATAAGTGGTATATCGAGGAAGCTTGTGTCATATGACGTGGCAAGATGGAGAAGATATTTCTCTTTACATTTCAAATATAAAACAGAAAAAATATTGAGAAATCATTTGATAAGTTTCTCTTTAGTTTTCTCTTCAATTCAAAGAGATAATCTCACCGGAGATTATTTGTTTCCGATGATGAATCTCACCATAGATTTATCGGATCCGATGATGAATCTCATCGGAGATTATCCATTTCCATTCACGACGACGAAGAATCTCACCGGAGATTCTCGTAATCCGTCGTCGACGAACAACGGTCTTCCTCTATCAACTTATTTAGACCAAAATACTATAAACTTTAAATTAGCTTAAAACCTTCAACATCAAACATATATCTTTAAAACTAAACTTTAATCCTTTTAGTACTATATTCTAAACACTTATTAACACTCAAATGAAATTTTTTAATTCTATAGTGTTAAATTTTGTTTTCTTGTGTTTATGGTATTTTAGTCCATAAAACTCGTTAATAGTAATTGAGGAAAAAAAACTTGTGATGTTCTTTTATCTTAAAAAACTTTTCTCATGCTATTTCAAACGTTTCAGAAAGAGGAAACGCACATTGAATTGAGTTTCCATGCAACCTAAGTTTTATCTTTATTTAAGAAAATTTTTTAAAAGTACAAAAAATAAAAAGAAAGAACGCTAAGTAAAACAAGAAAAAGTCTTAACATGGCATGAAACAATCCAGTAGGCGGAAGCACCAAACCGAAAGATAAAGGTTTACCTCTGTTGTTGTTTAATCTCAGATTAGACTCAACCCTGAGCTTGATTATCTTGTGGAAACCCTAAACTATGCAGGAATGAAAAGTGACACAGAGAACTTTAACGTGTTCGGCCTCCACTATCAATATGATAGCAGCCTACTCACGCCGGGACCGTCCCCGGAAAATCCACTACACCGACGAAGGTTAAAGATCCGATCTACAAGTGTTTCTCTCTCTCACCAATACATTCTCAAGATACAAGATAAAGCAACAGAGAACAAAGAAGAGCATGAGACAAGCTTTATACTCTAAGCCGCAACGACCCGCATAGCTCAACGGATCAAATCATGTTGTTGTAACAACCTGACCTTATCCTCAAGCTAACCCTAGCTGCCACACATCTCCGCTTCTTTCTTCAGCTAACTACTGACTTGATATCAAGTTGTCTTCCTTACTGGGCTTCAACAAAACTCGCCCCAATAACTGAAGCACTCAAGCCCATTAATACAACAAAACTCCACCAATGGCCTTGAGAAATCTCAGTTCTTCTTACAGCTTCTCCTCCGTCTTGGTGTAGCATCTCACACGGTCCCGGACTGCCTCACTACTCCTGAAGCACATGAAGCTTCTTCAAAGCTTCACTAACTTTAATTACTGGAAGTACCTTGGTGAAGATATCAGCTGGATTTACCAATGTTGAAATCTTTTGCACCTTTACCACTCCTTCTTCCATTTGATCCCTTACAAAGTTGTACTTAGTTGCCATATGTTTAGTCCTCTCGTGAAACACTCTGTTTTTTGACAATGATATTGCACTTGATGAGTCACATAATATCTCCACCTGATCTTGACCATAACCCAACTCCTTAGTAAAACCCTTTAGCCACATTGCCTCTTTAACAGCTTCGTGAAGGGCAATATACTCTACCTCTGTTGTTGACAGGGCAACAACCTTTTGCAGACTTGACTTCCAAATAATAACCGTGCCTCCCATAGTAAATACAAAACCTGTTATTGACCCACTCCTGTCCCTATCTGAACCATAATCAGAGTTGCAGAAGCCTTCAATTTTCAGCTCTTTGCCTTTACCCAACACCAATCTTGACTTTGATGTCTTCCTTAGATATCTTAGTATCCTCTTTACTGCCAACCAATGCTCCTTGATAGGCTTAGCCATATACCTACTTACCATCCCCACTGCATAGGCTATGTCTGGCCTAGTTCCAATCATCATGTACATGATGCTGCCCATGGCGTTAGCGTATGGAACAGACCTCATAAATCTTTCCTGTTGAGATAATTGAGTTTCTGTCGCTGCCCTGAGTTTGAAATGAGCACCAAGTGGAGTCACTACTGGCTTGCATTCATCCATGTCAAACAGTTTCAGAACCTTCTCTACATACTCAGCCTGAGACAACTCCAAGGTGTGTTCTGATCTCTTCCTTGTAATGTTCATACCCAGAATCTTCCTTGCTTGACCTAAATCCTTCATTTCAAAAACTGAACTCAACCTTCCTTTTAGAAGTTGAATTTCCAGCTTGTCTGAGGACACAATCAACATATCATCCACATGAAGGAGTAGATAGATATATGATTATGTGCTTAGCTTCTTGATATACACACAACTGTCAAAATCACTTCTTGTGAACTGAATCTCCTTCATGAACTGATCAAATTTCTGATTCCACTGTCTTGGACTTTGCTTCAACCCATACAGACTCTTCTTTAGTAGACATACCATGTCTTCCTTTCCTTTAGCTACAAACCCAGGTGGTTGTTCCATGTAGATTGTCTCTTCTAACTCTCCATGGAGGAACGCCGTCTTAACATCAAGTTGTTCAAGCTCAAGGTCTTCATGACTCATGAGCTACCACTGATAGGAGCAATCTGATGGACACATGCTTGACTACAGGGGCAAAGATCTCATTGTAGTCAACCCCTTCCTTCTGCGCATAACCTTTGGCTACTATCCTGGCCTTAAACCTAGGATCCTCCACCCCAGGAATGCCTTCCTTCTTCTTGTATATTCACTTGCACCCTATCACTTTTTGATGCTTCGGTCTTCTTACCAGGTCATAAGTGTGGTTCTTGGACAGAGACATCATCTCTTCTTTCATCCCACCATGCCAAAGCTCCCAGTCTTCACTTTTCATGGCTTCCTCATAATCTGCTGGTTCAATGGTTGCACCATCTTCTGTGGTGAAAATTGTGTAGGCCATGACATCTTCAACTAGATGATTCTCTATGAACCTTGATGGTGGTCTGATGTCCCTTCTTGGTTTGTCCCTTGCTAGCATATAAGAGTCAAGGCCTATTTCTTCAGTTCCTGTTTCAGGTTGTGCTTCAGTTTCTGCTTCTTCAGAATCAGAGTCATCTATCTGAACTGGGGTTGAGTCTTGGCATGTATCCTGCCATGATTCAAGCTCCACCACACCTGTACTTCCTGATGCTCCCTGCTTATCATCCTTAAACAACAAGTTTTCTTTAAAAATAACATTTCTACTTATTATGCATTTCTTATCATCTAACAACCAAATCCTGTAACCTTTTACGCCATTTGGATAACCTAAAAATATCCCTTTCTTAGCTCTAGGACATAGTTTACCATCATCTGTATGTGTATAAACTATACACCCAAACCTTCTAAGAGAGTTATAGTTAGGTTCAGAACCATACCAGAGTTCATCAGGTATCTTACAGTTAATGGCTGTGGAAGGTGATTTGTTTATCAGATGTACTGCCGTGGACGCTGCCTCAGCCCAGAAATGCTTAGGTAGTCCTGTTTCACTCAGCATGCTGCGTANATACCAGAGTTCATCAGGTATCTTACAGTTAATGGCTGTGGAAGGTGATTTGTTTATCAGGTATGCTGCTGTGGAGGCTGCCTCAGCCCAGAAATGTTTAGGTAGTCCTGTTTCACTCAACATGCTGCGTACTTTGTCCATGATGGTGCGGTTCATGCGTTCTGCCACTCCATTTTGTTGTGGGGTGTATGCAACAGTTTTGTGTCTCACAATGCCGTTGTCCCTGCACAATGAATCAAACAGTTTATTACAAAACTCAAGACCATTATCTGACCTTATCTTCTTAATTTTCCTGTTTGTCTGATTCTCCACCATGACCCTCCATTCGTTGAACTTTGGATAAGCTTCATCTTTTCCTGTTAGAAACTGAATCCAGACCTTCCTGCTATAATCATCAATCACAGACAAAAAATACTGACAACCACCAAGTGACTTGGGGACATAAGTAGATCCCATAAGTCCATATGTATATAATCTGAAGGATACTTTGATGTATGTTGTCCTGTGTTGAACTTTTGTCTGTGAGCTTTTCCATATATGCAGTTTTCACAATACTCTAATTCCTCAAACTTCTGCTTGTCAATGAGACCCCTTTGAGCCAGAATGTCCATACCCTTTTGACTCATGTGACCCAGTTTGCTGTGCATCTGCAAGGCTGGTTCATGATTACTTACCTTGTTCACAAATGACACACCTTGCGGATCTTGTTTGTGAACCAAAAACCAGAATGACCCTTTTCTTTTGGCGTGTAGGATTGGCCTCCCTTGTCTCATAATCTTCATGATCCCATTCTCTGACCCATGGCTGCAACCTTGAGCTTCAAGAATGCCAGGTGATATAAGGTTTCTTCTCACTTGCGGAATATACCTAACCTTTGTCAAAACCACCTCTGAACCATCTAGATTTGTGAACTTCACTGAGCCAATGCCCTTAACTTCTGACATTGTATCATTTGCCATCCTGACCAGACCCTTTGTGCACTCATTTAGCTCCATGAACCATTCTCTTTTCCATGTCATATGGTAAGACGCACCTGAGTCAATGATCCATTTTGACTCTATCTCCGCTTGAGATACATTTACCACGTCATGTACACACAGTACATCCACATTGACCACATGTTTTGTGACCATAGTAGACTCACCATACTTGTTGTCTTCCCTTTTTGAGTCACCATTTCTTGATGGACATTGCATTTTGAAATGGCCTTTTTCTCCACACAGCCAACAAGTCTTCTTTGTCTTTGGCTTTGCCTTGTTCTTTGAGCCTTTATCTTGTGGCTGGTTCTTCCACCTAGACTTTCCCTTAGAGACTGGCTTGTCTCTTACAAACAAAGCTTCACCTACCTTCTTTGTTGTCTTCTCATCAAAGTCATATTCTAACTTCTTGGTTTGAATTGCTGATAAGACATCCTCAAGGCACAAACTGGTTCTACTGTATCTTAAGTTGTCCCTCATGCCATCAAAATACTGTGGAAGCTTCATTAGCAACATCATAGCTTGGTCTTCATCTGAAATCTCGTAGCCCACGTTTTCCAGATCTAGAACGATCTTCATAAATTCGTCTACACCTTTGTCTACGGGGTTACCCTCTGTTATCTTGTAGCCATGGAGTTTCTCTTTAAGATGCAGCCTGCTTGTTAAGGTCTTTGACATGTAGAGTTTGTCAAGAACCTTGAACATGTCACTCGCCGTCTTTTGCTTGATGATCTTTCGCAAAACATGGTCCGTGACGGAGAGGATGATCGTGCTTCTTGCTTTCTTCAGCTTCTCGCTTAAAGACTTTTTCACGACTTTCTCTTCTCCTTCTGTTGATTCTTCTTCTTTCTCCAATTTACCAGATTCACCTTCTCCTTCAATGGCGTCAGAGATCCCTAGAATCTCCATGTGAGCCATCAGCTTTTCTTTCCACAAAGCATAGTCTCCTGATCCATTAAACTTCTCGATCTCGATCTTCGCCGATGACATCGCGGCGATTCTTAAGCTTCTTTTCGCCGTTCGCAGGCTATGATACCAATTGTTGTTGTTTAATCTCAGATTAGACTCAACCCTAAGCTTGATTATCTTGTGGAAACCCTAAACTATGCATGAATGAAAAGTGACACAGAGAACTTTAACGTGTTCGGCCTCCACTATCAATATGATAGCAGCCTACTCACGCCGGGACCGTCCCCGGAAAATCCACTACACCGACGAAGGTTAAAGATCCGATCTACAAGTGTTTCTCTCTCTCACCAATACACTCTCAAGATACAAGATAAAGCAACAGAGAACAAAGAAGAGCATGAGACAAGCTTTATACTCTAAGCCGCAACGACCCGCATAGCTCAACGGATCAAATCAGGTTGTTACAACAACCTGACCTTATCCTCAAGCTAACCCTAGCCGCCACACATCTCCGCTTCTTTCTTCAGCTAACTACTGACTTGATATCAAGCTGTCTTCCTTACTGGGCTTCAACAAAACTCGGCCCAATAACTGAAGCACTCAAGCCCATTAATACAACAACCTCAACCAAAAAGACGAGCTCCTATCGGTACTGATCAACCCGGGAAAATTTTACTAGTGCCTCACCAAATGACAACGACCGAAGGTACGAGAATTTTGTACTGGTGCTTGACCAAACTAGAGAATTGGCTATAAGCATTTAGCACCGACCCCATAACAAGACCAATGAGTCGATCCTACACCAATATGGGGGAAAAGACAAGACAAACCATATGCAAAAGCATTTAGCACCAGCCGAGTAATGGTCACCTTCGACCCGAGGCGTCATGACCCAAAGTCTTTTCCTATTAAGCGCAAGCAAAAGAGCTGAAGCACCAATCGAGCATCACAAATAATGGTTTGGACCAGGGGACCATGACCCAGAGGAAGCACCTCTTTGGACGTCACCAAATTGCCTAAGCCCCATATGGGTTTTACTAAGCAATCGACCCAAAGCGTAACCACCCGGGGAATCAACATTTAATTTGCAAAACAAACGGCTCCACACCTACCGTATTCAACAAGACGCCTGAACCGGGAAGAATCGAGCTCTACGTACCACAATACATAAAACCATCGAGAACAAATACAAAAAACAACCGAGCACCAAACTAGAACCATCTAGCAACAATAAGACACCATCAAGCTTACCTTGGACAACTATCGGGCGCTACGAAACTGATCGCCACAAAAGCGTATTAAAAGTTGGCATTTTAGATTTAGAAACATATTACACGTATCAAAAGTTGGCATTTTGGATTTAGAAAACTTCATTTCATCTCTTTGTCTCTTAGAGAGAGAGAGAGAGAGAAAGAGAGAGAAACAAGGAATCGAATTCACTCTAGTATAAGTGAAAGTTAAGAAGTATCCAATTCCTAAACGCAAAGGTATGTGTTCGTGAACTCAATTTCTCATCCTATAACGTTTTGAAAACCCATGAATCTTAACTTTCTTATTAAATATTTCAAATGAAGTTATATTTAAACCACTTTAAATGTTGGTAACACCATAATTTCACCTAAGTTATAAGTTTATATAGAATTATTTTTGTGTGCTTAATTTTTATCGATTAGGTGAATTTATGTGTTGATAATGCATTTCTTAATGGTTGATTATCATGAGAATCAAATATGAGGATCTACATTGGTAAATTAGGACTTAAAACCAAGGTTTTAAAGTTCCAAATTTGGCTATGACTAGTAAATCCAAAAATGATGTTCAAAATTTTCAAAACTTATTTATGTCTTAATTACATAGTCTTAATGTTCAAAACTTCCGAGCATAATTTTTATTTGAGAATCTTGTTAAATGTAGGAACATGGCTACCAAACCAAGGAGAACATCGAAAACTTCTCGAATGATTGAAATTTTTTAACGATTTGTTAGCCAACGAACAAAACTAGAAGTCGTACGCCTAGGACGAGAACAACGAAGAGCAAGAAGAGACATGGACTAGATTTTGTTGAAGACAACTAATCTACGGATTATCGCATTATGGACAAGGAAGATGAGAACCTACCTCGAGCACCAAACTCACTTTATAAACACATTGTACTAAAGCCAAGTGTGCAAAAGTTGCAAACTAGTAAAGAGATTGCACAATCCTAGAAAACCTCGTTGAAGAAGTAGGAAAGAAAGTGAGCGTAGAGCTTATTTACATAGAAGCTATAAGTGGAATCAACGTGTATCAAACACTTAATGACACCTACTAGAAGTTCTCGGATTAATATACAATGTTGACTTCTCAGTTCACATCATATTATTTTTGTTCTACTGTACGAACATGTAGAAATGCACAACAACGCTATGATGTTGGAGGAGTTGGCAAAGTCTGCCGTAGAAGGGGTACCTCATATATTTTTTCCCCATCAAACGAGCTAGCGGGGAAATCAAAGAAGTTTAGTGGGAAAGTTATAAAGACTGACATAGTGCACATATGTACATCCTCCTAAATTGTGATTATGCACGACCTTTCGAAAGGTACGTTTGTTCCCCCTATAATATAGATGTATATTAATATTCAGGTATATAGCTAGTTCATCCGTTTTGTTTTTAATTAGAGTCTTATAGGAAAAAGTAGAGGAAGCCTATCTAGGAGGACTTTCAAAAGAAGAACTTACATCTATTAATTAAAAAGTGCGATTTTGCCCCATGGTTGAAAACAAATGTCGATAATGGTGACTCGACAAATCCGGTTTTGTTTCGCGAGTTGATACAAAGACCTCATGTAAAGATCACAACTTCGTCATGTATTTCACGAGTGGTAATGTCTTTCATACAGTAAGTGATGGTAAACAATGAGAAAATACTAATTATGGTATAATTGTTGAGGGTGATTCAGTTTTTCATCGGGTTTTAACGAATAATAATGAAGTGCAATACGCATGATTAATTAATTTTAAGAAAAACACTCTTCAAAAGTGATTTGTTTCATCCTACACTTAGTCGTGGTGTTCGTTACGGAAAATTTGGTGTCATCGTTGTCAACCAACCCCTACAAATCGAACCATTTATTCTTGGATCACAAGTTGAACAAGTCACATTCATTTCGTATCCGCGCGTTAAAAATTTTGGACCATCATGGAGCGCATTGATGCGAGTAGTTCTAAGAGGTTTAATTGTGGATATTGTTGAAGTTCCTATGTAAGAAGACGTAATTGATAGCACAATCATACCCACTAATCATTAGACCGATGATGTGTTCCTTGTCGACTATGTGAATCAAGAAGCCGAAGATATCGTGGATGATGAAGACGGAGCTGGGAAAGAAGAAAATGACGAATATGATGAAAGTAACGAAATCGAAGATTGTCGGCTGGTAACTTGTCGATGATACTCGACACTTATATGGATTCATCGATATTCATGTTGTGTTGCGGAAATTTCCCTAAGATACGAAGTACTCATTGTAATGTTCCATAATCGGCCTAGAATCATACATCTTGTAGTTATCAAAATTATTCACAAGGAACTTCTTACTAGAATTATCCTTGGCCATGTACTTCAATTTTAACGCATCCCACAACTCTTTTGAGGACATAACATTTTAATATACATCAAAGAGAGGATCAGACATACCGTTGAGATCTTTCGTATTCAACGCGTGGAACACCTCCTGAGCAATCAGAATATTATCCATTATAGCTTTTCTCTTGTTCTTTCACAAGTTACGCACTAGATCGATCGTAACGAGCTATTAAACATAAATTAGTCTCAATATCAAAGGCTTTCTCATACTTTCATTTTCTTTATTGCACATGTCATCCATAAAGCTATTAGACGAATTTTACCCCAAACAATTTCACCCAATTTTGAGTGAAACATTGTCACTCATGGATGTGGTCTGAACTCTTTCATCTCCTGAGCAATCAGAATATTATCCATGATGGCTCTCCCCGCATCAAAGGGGAATTAGAGAGTAAGATAAATGAGGTTAATATATGTCTTATTCCAAATACGGAAAGACCCAAGGAGATGAAAGAGTTCAGACCAATTAGTCTTTGTAACGTGGGTTACAAAATAATTTCTAAGGTGATGTGCCAAAGATTAAAACCGTTACTTCCGGGACTTATCTCGGAGACACAATCAGCATTTGTAGCGGGGAGAGCCATCATGGATAATATTCTGATTGCTCAGGAGGTGTTCCACGCGTTGAATACGAAAGATCTCTGTAAAAAGGGGTTCATGGCCATTAAGACATATATGAGTAAAGCTTACGATAGAGTGGAGTGGCCTTTTCTATATACACTGCTAAGGAGAATGGGTTTTACGGAGTTCTGGGTGGATCGCATTATGACATGCGTTACCTCAGTCTCTTACAATGTACTTATAAACGGTTCTCCGAAAGGGAGAATACAACCTTCGAGAGGGTTACGACAAGGGGACCCATTGTCACCATACATGTTTACCCTTTGTACGGAGGTGTTAATATCACAAATTCAACGAGCGGAGGAGGATAGAACCCTAACGGGTATTAAGGTGGCCTATCGAAGCCCCTCAGTCTCACATTTATTGTTTGCGGGCGATAGTCTATTTTTGTGCAAAGAAGAAGTGCAACAATGTACTGAGGTACTACGCATTCTAAATATTTATGGGAGAGCATCCGGACAATGCATAAATTTCGAAAAGTCCGCAGTTACTTTTGGGAAAGACGTGGATAATATTAGGTGTAATGATATAAAGTCAATACTAGGGATCATAAAAGAAGGAGGAGTGGGGAAATATCTGGGATCCCGGAGCAGCTACAGGGATCGAAACAACAAATTTTCTCTTATGTTCGAGATAGACTCCACCAACGTATAAATGGGTGGAATGCAAAGTTCCTTTCAAAAGGAGGGAAGGAAATTATGATAAAGTTTGTGGCCCAGACAATTCCAACGTATGTTATGTCATGCTTCCTTCTACCTAAAGCACTTTGTACCCAATTGACTAGTGATGTGGCAAATTTCTGGTGGAGAGGGAATGAAAATTCAAAAGGAATTCATTGGCAATCTTGGAAATATATGTGCATCCCAAAGGCGAATGGTGGGTTAGGTTTCAAATCATTCGAGGATTTTAATAAGGCTCTTCTAGCAAAACAGTTATGGTGACTTCACCAATTCCCAAATTCTCTGGCGGCAAGGATACTAAAGGGGAGATATTTCAGGAAACAACATTCGTTCGAGGCTAAAAAGCAAAATAGACCACCGTATGTTTGGAGAAGTCTGTGGTCATCGAGATACCTACTAGAGGTGGGGACAAGGAGGATAATTGGATCTGGGGAGCAGACGTTGGTCTGGCATCATAATTGGATCCCCGACAATCAACCAAGACCGGCAGTGGGCCCATGAGCAATGTACAATCCAAAACTGAGGGTTTCAGATCTAAGGGCACCATGACAAAGTTGTTGGAATCTCCCGCTGCTCGGTCAAATGATGCGACCCGAAGATTTGCCATTAATCACGAGTATTGTTCCCTCTAGAAGATATAGGGAGGATAGTCTCTGCTGGCACAACACGAAATCAGGGGTGTATTCAGTACGCTCAGGATACCAGGTTCTGCACTTAAATAGAAATGATTAGGAGAATCAAATCCTCTTACAAGAACCATCATATAGAATTTTTTTTAAAAAGTTGTTTGGATGCTACAAGCGCCAAACAAGCTGAAACATTTTTTGTGGCAAGTTTTGTCAGGAACTGTGCCGGTAAACGAGAGGCTGGTGTACAGACATATAGAGAGAGATAAGGAATGTCCACGATGTGGATTAGAGGAATCGATCAACCATATGCTCTTTGAATGTCCCCCAGCTAGACAAGCATGGGCATTGGCGGGATACCTGTCGGGTAATATCAGGTTCCCAACAAGTGGGTTGGGAAGGAATATGGACTTTTTATTCTCGCGAGGTCGTCAGTGTCAGCAGAAGACACCAACATATCCATGGGTGGCATGGTATATCTGGAAAGCGAGAAATGATAAAGTATTCAGAGGCTTCGACCGAAGCCCCATGGAGACAATGACGACCGCGACAGGGTAAGGAGAAGCGTGGAGTCGAGCACAAGAGTTACTATTAACTCAGAACCCGAGGTTAGAATCGGAAACAGAGGGGTTCACGGATGCCAGTCAAGGAGAGACATCGGAGATGTCTTGCTACACGGATGGATCGTGGAAGGAAGGAGAGACCACCAGTGGGCTGGGATGGGTGGTTCAATCGCGGCTCGGTCATGTAGAAAAATTGGGTCTCAAGGGATACAAAATGAGTTTATCTCCTCTACACACGGAACTATGTGGATTAATTTTTGCTATGGAAAGCCTAAGAGATTATGGGCATATATTTAAGGTCTTCTACACGGATTGCTTGATCTTGTGAGGATGGTATCGTTACCACATATGTGGCCAGCTTTTGCTTCAGAGTTAGATTTTCTATGTGATCTGCAAGCAGTCTTCCCTGGTTTCACACTTCGGTTTGCAGCAAGGGAAAACAATGCGAAGGCGGATCTTCTGAGACGAAGTGCACGTGGCAGGAATTTTGAATTCCAACATATCAATTCTTCTATTCTTATTTGGATTGCGGACACGTCAGGCGTATTTGTAATACATTAGGAAAGAATAACTCAGGGAAAAAAAAAGAATATGGTCCCAATTACATCGTAAATTAATAATTGTATTTTTATGCATATAATATATAGCTATGAGAACTTAATAAAATATGATTACTATAATTGTTTGTTTTCGTAAGATTATGTTCACATTAAATTTTACAAATACGTAAAAGACACAAATTTTCATAACATTTTAATTATAAATAGTATCTCAAAACTTTGTTTTACATAAAATAAGTGTTTATAAGTGTTAAATGAATTTTATACAATTTTTTTTGGACTTATGAAACCACAAACAATATTTTTCGTGGTATTTAAATTGTTCTTCAAAAACTTTTACAATATACTCACAAAACTCGTACGACACACAGTTTTATAACATCTCAATTTTAATAGGGAGAATTACAAAACTACACCCTTTGAATTACATTTCACAAAACTACACCATTTGAAAATTACTTCACAAAACTGGACATAAACACTCAAAATTAAATTCAAATAAACCTTACCCACACAATCCTACCCCCTTAATACTATACCCTAAACACTAATTAGCGAACCCAAATGAAAATATTTTAATTTTGGTAATTTTTTAAAGGGTAAATCAAGCTTTTAAAATTTTGAAAAAATGTAAATATGTGAAAATATTGAATTAGGTGTAGTTTTGTGAACGAAGGGTTGAAAGGGGTGTAGTTTTGTGAATTCCTCATTTTAATAAAATGTTATCTTTTGTGTAAAAATATGAGGAATTCACCATTCCTTTACAAAACTCTACCTAATTCAATTTTTCACATATTTACACCCTTTCAAATTTTTAAAAGTTTGATTTACCCTCTAAAAAATTATCAAAATTAAAATATTTTCATTTGGGTTCATTAATTAGTGTTTAGAGTATAGTATTACGGGGGTAGGATTGTGTGAGTAGGGTTTATTTGGATTTAATTTTTAGTGTTTAGGTGTAGTTTTGTGAAGTTATTTTGAAATGGTGTAGTTTTGTGAAATGTAATTCAAATGGTGTAGTTTTGTAATTCTCCCTAAAAATATCCCTATAAAACAATAAATATTAATTTAAGAGGAATTTACAATACTACACATTTTCATCCCTTCCTTTACAAAACTCTACCTAATCTAATTTTTTCTCATATTTACACATTTTTAAAATTTTAAAAGCTTGATTTACCTTTTAAAAAATTATCAAAATTAAAATCTTTTCATTTGGGTTCGCTAATTAGTGTTTAGGGTATAATATTAAGGGAGTAGGATTGTGTGGATAGGGGTTTTTTGGATTTAATTTTGAGTGTTTAGGTGTAGTTTTGTGATGTAATTTTGAAACAGTGTAGTTTTATGAAATGTAATTCAAAAGGTGTAGTTTTGTAATTCTCCCTTAATTTAAACTATAAATTAATAATTATTAATGTATAGTGTAATTTATAGTGTAAATTAATATCACTATAAATAAATAAATTTTCGTAGTCCCAACATTATTAGTTTATAGAAGTTTTAATGTATATTGAAATTTATCGTAAAATAATATATGTGTTATAAATTTATTATTATAACTATTGCTTTGGAGTGAACGATTGTAAG